>VWZE01008837.1:970266-1039892 GCA_013396675.1 Eubucco bourcierii
GGGGGGGAGGGAGCAAACCAAAACCAAAAAGGAAGAAGAAAAAGAAAAAAAGAAAAAAAAAAAAAGAAAGCTAATTTAGCAGACAGGTTTACATGTAAAAGGCTAGGTATTTAGCCACCTCAGCATTGATTAGTTTTGGATGTCTAAGCTCTGATACACATGGCTTCCCATGGCTTCACTCTACAAAACATATTTACAACGTGAAGAATACATCTACAAGAAATCTACATTTCAAGGGTTTTATTACAAATCATTCTTGTATCTTTCCCCTGAATTTGACTCCCTCCTGTCCCCTTCCCCATGTCAACATTTTTTCTGCCCAGCTCAACGGTCCAAAGTCTACTCAAATGCAGCTCAAAAGTGTTAAGACTGGGCAACAGTTTAATAGTTCCTGTACTCAAAACCATGTGCAATTGTTTACATCTTTTCACACCATGAAGGAATTCTGATTCTTTAGCTTTTCAAGTTCTTTTATTTGTTGCCTCAAAAATAGTATCCTGCAAAAGAAAAGAAACAAATTAGCATAAACATTTTCATGAAACAGAGAAATATCTACATAAGTATGAAATATCTACATAAGTACTTTTATAATTCCAGTGAAAGATACTAAGACCAACAGCTTTTTGTGTGGCAAACAGGTAAAATATACACCCAGAAAATAGCTTACAAACCTGGCAAGTATTGGCATACTTATAAAGTCATCAGTAAATATAGCTTATGCAAAACAATGGCAGAATGAGAGCCCTAATGCCACCTTGAAATTGACCATGTGAAAAACAAACAGTGACCACACACTTACCTTTGCTCACGCAAAGTTGCTTGAATTTCACATACTCGAACTAAAGATCTTAAATTCTTTAATTCAGTACAAATTTCTGACATGTGGACACTTCCCATGTTATGAGCTTCCTCACGTAATCTTGATGCCTACAAAGGTTACAAAGGAAGATGAGGATTTTGAATCGTGCACTGCAAACAATAGGCTGCAGCCAGAGTACTGCTGGAGTTTGAGGCAGCAAAGCACACTGAATACTGCCTTTTGAAGTTCAATCAGAAGTACATTTAATTCTCTACAAAAGCCCACTTAGAATCAGAAATCATAGAATCATAGAATGGTAAGGTTGGAAGGGACCTCAAAGATCATCCAGTTCCAACCCCCTGCCATAGGCAGAGACACACCCATCAGAACAGGTCACTCAAGGCCTTGTCCAACCTGGCCTTGAACACCTCCAGGGAGGAAGCAGTCACAACCTGGGCAACCTGTGCCAGTGCCTCACTACCCTCACCGTAAAGAACTTCCTCCTAACATCCAGTCTAAATCTCCCCCCTTCCAGTTCAAACCCATTGCACCTTGTCCTGTCATTACAAGACCTTGTAAATAATCCCTCCCCAGCCTTCCTGTAGGCCCCCTTCAGACATTGGAAGGCTACTATAAGGTAACAACACTTAATGAAATAAACAACACTGGCTGTCAGGAGATTGTCTAACCCAGGGCCCTGCTAAGGCAGAGATAGTTTATGTTTCCTGGATTCTAACAAATGCTTGAAAGACAGTGCTCCAAGTTTCCAAAGTAATCTGTCCAAGAGTTAAAAGTCTCCATCCACTATTTCAGTATCAGACTAAGTTAAGCCTTAGTAACAAAAATATCTGAATACCACACAGGAATACCTTATACAAGGAACCAACCACAGTTTCGCAACCTTCTTCAGACAAACCCCACAATTTTATTCCTTATGCAGTCAGGTGGAGACAAAGAAGTGTAATTTTAGAAGGCAAGATCTAGCCTCAGTTTGTGCATTTATCAAAGCTGTCACTGAGCTGGATATGTGACTCCAGAGAACTCAACAGCACCAAGGAGACCAGAATAATTATTCTGAGGCCCTCTGTATCACAACACAAGGAGGAAAGAGCATTTCTTGCAAAGAACCTGTTTGTTTCAAATAGGTCCTTCCCTGCACTATTACAGTTCAGCAATATTACTCTCTGCTGTGCTGGCTCTGTCTGGGAGAGTTGATTTTCTTCAGTGGTAACCATACATGAAACCTGCAGGTCTGACCTAATCTATTTTGACTCTCCTATTTTCTGGTTAGGTCCAGAACATTTTAAAATAGTTTTAATCCCTAGAAAAAGCAACTTGTGTAAGAAAACTAGATTTTAAACTCCACATTTTGCAGTCTGATGGGGAGGAAACCATAAGTGTACTCACCTGTTTTTCTGCATGGTCTGCAGGCCAGCCTTGAACATGCTTGATAAGGTTTTCATTGAAGTGTGCTGCTAGCGTAGGTGTTAATGAACAGGTGGGTCGCACAGGCGTGCTCTGAGGGGCAGGTGTTGAATTTGATGCACTAGTGCTAGAGGTATGATTTGGACCTGGTGATGGGCTTCTTTGACTACTACAAGAAAGAATTCAAAACCAAAAGTGAGCACTGAAAAAGTACACATAAATCTAGAGAGTTATATAAGCATGTAAAATTCATTGCTTCTGGCTGCAAAAATACACAGAACATTTAAACCACTGAAGTGAATGTTTCTGGCAGACTAAACCTGTTGCACTTTTCCACAAACCTCCTCTGTTTGTATGAGAACTGCTTGTGTGCTACAATGTAAAGGGGAAAGTTTTGTTTATTTGGGGGTTTTGTTGTTTGGTTGGTTGGTGTTCTTTAAAATGACTTCAAGTGATGAAGGCTGTGCCTTCAGTTCAGCGTTGGATGGAGAGTATATACATGTATGTTGCTCCTTCCAACAGCTGCAAACTGAAGGTTTTTCCCCATGGATGTATCAGAACTCAGACTTGTTCAACAGAATATTGGCGAGTGTCACAATAATCATGAAGAACAAAGTTTGGTGTTCTGATCTAAAAACGTGGCCCTGTGGGCTTTGAGGATTAGAAACTCCTAGTAATGCCAAACACCAACACCTAGGTGACTGTGATACTGCACATCCTCACTCAAAACACAAAAGAGAACGGATGCAGCACCGGAGCTGCAGGTTTGCAGCTAGACTGCCTTACTGGAACATATTCGTGCTGCCATCATTCTAGCTGATTTATTAGTCTATTACTGGAGAACAGATGCATGGAGACATGTTCAGCTGATCTATGTCCTGCATGCTGGATCAAAAGCTGTGCCTTGGATAAGGTCTTTGACTGTCCTCTTTCAGACCTCCATATTCAAGCAAACAACAGATACGTTATCTGAACGCTACACCAATACACAGCTTTTCCAATTCTACTTTTCAGCTGTAACCCTCAGTTAAAGCTTTTCTAATCATTACTAACAGAACTTGTGCTGGAAAGACTGTATAAGCCACAGTGGGAACAGCACTCATTATCCATGCAAAGATAGAGAAAGACTGGGCAGGATAAAAACAGTCTGCTTTGTCCTTTCCATTGGAGTAAGGGAAGACAAAGGATCTTGAACAGGACACAAGGACATCACTAACACCAGTACCTCAATGGTTACAATGTTCTTTTGGCATTTCCTTATACCAAGAAATAGTAGCAGTAATTGTGTTAAGTACCTAGTCCTTATTTGTAAGATTATGTTAACAATCACTGGCAGCAGTTTTTCAACACAGGCCATCATTTCAGTCTATTACCTAAAACTTTCTTACTGTTCTCCTGCAAGTGATAAAAGTAATAGGAAGAAAAAGCAAATTTGAGAGCAATCTTAACTCACCACCTAATCTACCCCGCAAAGGACTGAAAACAACCTAGTATAATGGATTTCCCTTTACAGTTCAATGCCCAACCATTTATCCTAATCACTCACACTTTCAAAGAATTACAGGAGGTTTCCAAACAGCCAAATTAGGCACAGCACACTGCTCTGCAGCATCAAAGACTTTAACCTCATTCCTTTCAACACCCTCAAACCTGTTCAAAAGCTTAGAATATAAAGAAGTATTTTTTAAAATACTCAGAGCCTTTGAAAGGCAGCTTTCTTAGAGCTGTACATGTAAATTCCCCTTGATTTCAGGCAGCAAGCCTTGCAAAAGGGAACGTATAACTGGGGGGGGGGGGAAGAAAGCATTGTTTGGGTTTTGTGCCCTGTGTTCTCTCAGTAATTGGCTCATCTATTTCAAAACCACTCACAAGTGCAAACACTTAACTGCAGAAATGTTCAGTTGATTAGAGAAAAAATGGCATGTAGATTTTGAAGCTGAAATTGAAATTAGTCAAGGACATGAAAGGAAACTAGCAGTGTACATAGGGATAAATGAAAGGTTTAGGAACAGATGGGTTGCCCCTTTACAAGGTGAGGGGACCTAGAGATAAAAGACATCATGGGGTAGTTGGCAGCTGGTTTTGCCTGAGATTTTATAAGTATGGGCTGGCTTTCAGGCCTCCCAACATGCCCAGCACATCAGCAGAGTCTGTGTGAGTCAAGGGTCACCTACAGCAGAGGTGGAAGCTAAGTAGCAATTAAGCAACTGGACATACGTCCACACAACCAGATGGTGGCACTCAGTGCACCTACAGAGTCTTCAAATCACACCTATCTGGGGGGAAACAGTCAATACACTGGAGGGTAGGGTGTTGGGCAGAGGACCTGAATGGGCAGACAGAAACCCAGCTCAAAAAAGGCAGATGCAAAGTCCTGCACCTGGGTTGGAAAACCCTGTGCAACAATCCTGGAACAGCCCCACAGAGCAGCACAGGCTGAGTGAGCTTTCAGAAAGCAGCACTGCAGCAAAGGACCCAAAGAACTTGGTGGACAAGTTAAGTGCCAGTCAGCAATGGATCTCTGTGGCGAGGCAGGTCAAGCACATGCTGGCTGCATCAGCAAAAATGTGGTTGAAGGAACAATTCCTTCTCTCTCTTCAGAGCTCATGAGATCCACAGTACTTGGAGCACTCTGTAGTAGGGAACCCATAATCAGACAAGAAATAAACTGTTGCACCAAAGGAATCTAACAGAGGACCACACAGATGCCTAGGGGGCTGAGGCGTGTGCTGTATCAGGACAATCTACAAGTTCATTCAGTCTGGGAAAGAGAAGTCTGAAGGAAGGGAATTGAAGGATCTTCTTACTGTTTTTAACTATCTATGGGGACAGCAGTCAACCAGGCTCTCTGATCAGGGATGATGTTCAGGGACATTTTAAAACCACACCTAAACAATGTCCTTAGCAGATCAAGTATGTCAATCCTACTATGAGCTGGGACTTGGACTACATCACAGGTACAAGTCCCTTCCAACCAAAATTATTCCAAGTTTCTATGTAATGATACAGTATCAGGATATTTATGGTGCAGAGAAAGGCTGCATTTATTAACTATACAGAACCGAGGCATCTCCTTCAATGTTTATTTTCTCCTTAGTTCTAACAGGATTCAAGCTTCCTTATGATTTGCTTCCTCTCCATTTGTTTACCTGGTTTCTCTGACCCCTACTTCAAACACCAAAAAAGCACTCTAACACATCAGACATTTCAGGAAAATAAAGAAAATCTGTGATTTTCCAAAATTAAAGTTATCTCTTAACCATGACTAAAACACAGGGTCTCAAAAGATGCTAGCAGCAGGGGGAGCTACAAATGCAGCAATGACAGTTCCGAATGACTGCTGTATTTTCAAAGGCCAGACACCTGCCTCATAGTGTATATGCCACAGGTGATGGAATGGTTCCAGAGAGGGAACAGAAGCTCATACATTTACAGGAGTCCCTTGTCACGATGCACATTTTAAAAGTCAACCTGCAAGCTGCTCCTGCCACAGTTCTAGACCTACAACTCCATTACAAAGATCTTATGACATATCCTTGGTTAAAGTCCCTGGAACCAGTATGTTCAAGTGCAAAGAAAAGTTCATCTTCTGAAAAAGAAAAATTTCAGAGAAGATTTTAAGACCACCTTATAAGGCAATGGCTACATTTTCATGTCATGCAATATTTGAGTGAGCTGCAATGTTGACAAAAAAAGCCTAGCTGAGCAAAAAGCATTTGTGAAACTTCCTTCATTTTTCAATGCTTTTCATTAACACAGCAAAATCACCTGATAAGACAAAACGTTCTAACTTCAAAAACAAATTGCACTACAGTAAGACCCCAAAAATGCCTAACACTATGCAAATTACGTAAAGTTAAAGTATTTAATCTCCTACGTGCGCCAAAAGAAACAGAGAACACACCACAATAGGTCTGTAAGACAGACACTTAGCTGCATCCTCTCAGTAGCATCAGAGTTAAATCCTATGTTCAATAAATAGGCCAAAGTAAATTCCACAACGTGCAACACGTACAACAGACACTGCATGCAGAGCAAAACCAGAAGAGCAGAGAGAAGTATTTCAACATACCTTGAGCGCTGAAGACTCCGTGGGGAGGCAGGTTCATGACCCGCTTGCTTGTCAGCTATTACTGGCTGCTGAGGTGCTGCCTGTGAAGCTGGTCCTTGTTTAACACCTGGAGTAGCAACCTGGAAAGTGCAAAACTTCATTAAGAATTCCTCCAGAGTAAATACCAAGTGTAAGAACCCAAGAAAACCACAGAAATTAGAAGTTGCAAGACCAGCTTAGGTTTTTTTGATAAATGTCTTTTGTTGACAGAATTTCTATACTCTTCATAAAGTGTTTTGTGAGAAAAATAAAAAAAATACCAAGTTCCACAGCTTTAACAGCTGTTTTACTAAAATAGGAGTACTGAGTAGATGTAACAGAAGCAAATTTAGATCCATATGACTTGGCAAAACATTGCAAGGTTATTAGGTAAAACAGGTCAACCCAATTTCACTTTTGGCCATATCTTTCATGTCAAGACCAAGCTCATTTTCCAACTGAGGTTGTCCATTCACTATCCAAATAAAAATGTTCACTTAAAAAGTTCCCCGCTTGAACATATGTTACACAGCATCAAGAGCAGAATTAGGTCACTACCATACTGTACCAGCTCTACTGGTGATGGGAAAAAAAACACCGCACAAAACTAAAGTATATTTATCAGTCTGTTACTTCCCCTTTGTAACCGTTCTGTCAGAATGACTAAAACCAGGAGAGTCATCAGTGGCTTTTGACTTTGTCTTAAATGTTCATGTGCACTACAACGGAAAAGTAATCAGCAGTGACACGGAGTCTTTTTTCTGTGAACGCCTAAACTAAGGTAGGATGAAAAGTTTTGGAACATACTAGTGTCTAAGTTACAGCCAACAGATATGTTTTCTTTCCCCCATACTCTGCATACCTCTGTCCCTTTTGAAGTACATACAAAAGAGGAAGAAGTTCCAAAATTTATCCCCCATTCAGGAAAAATCAAGCTAATGATTTTAAGGAGGAGAGAGGGAAGAAAAATGGGTTCTAGGGATTCACAATCACAAAGACCATAAATCAGGCAGCCTGTCTGGCATTTGCTGACATCAAGCTGGTGCAGATTACTAACTAGTGGTCATCTGAACCTCCAGAAATTCTCTCAGTTTCAGAAAGAGACTCCTGTGAAACAAACCACAGATGGCAAGTCAGACAGTATCTGCTCACGTAAACTCAAGACACAACTTCATTTATTTAAATATACAGGAAACCATAATGTCATCTCAAACCTACTGATAAGGCCTAGGAGGAAAAGTTACATTTCAAAATTATCATCAAAAGCCAAAAAAACCAAAAACCCAGCCTAAATAGCACATGAATAGGTCATGCTTCTGGAAAGATAAGGCAAGATCATTCAAGTGTTGAAACATACAGTCATATAGTTTGAGGGGGGTGTGTGCAAAATAGTAGCAGTTCATGAGTTGATTTATGAAGACTACCCACAAATCTTTATGAAATGTACGACATGATGAATTTTGCTGTTAATGCCTGAATTTTGCTCACCCTTTCAGTAGACATAACTACTGAGGCTGTTCAAATAGAAGCAGCAACTTCAAAAGGAAGGTTCAGAGATAATACCTTGCAGAACTAAACTGAAAAACTAACCAGCTCCTTGGCTGGTAAAGATAAAAACAAAAGTGGATTACAAAGAAAAATTGGGATTGTAAGACAAATGAGCCACAGAAACTATTGAACTGTTGCCTGTTTTCAGAGCATTTCAAAGACTATGAGTAAAGTGTACCACGAACAGAGAAATAACACAGACTAAATAAAACAGATTAATTCCACAGGCAATACCTACTGACCTCAACAGGTCTGTGTAAGATGCTTTTACACAGTGACTTTGAAGAAATTCTGAACAGTTTCTAACCATACAACAAAGGCACAGTTTCACAGATAAGGTGATGCCTAGGACCCTGGAGTCACCAGAGCTGCCATGTGTGTACAACACACTTCCGGGTAGACACACCAGCTCACTTTAAAGGCAATACAGATGGACTTGTCACTTAGGACTGCACAATCCTCACACATCGATGGCACCCCACTGTTCCCAGAGCCACCTCAAATAACCCTGCATCTGGCACTGGGATCCACTTGCATGGTGCCAGTGCAGCTTCACCTGTGTCTGCTGTATTGCACAGAGCCAGCAAGCTTGCACTCTGAAACCAAGTGTGTCCCAGCACAGCACCACAGCTTGATTATGAAGTTCACCCCAAACTCCCAACTGTATAAACTAGCCTGAATGACACAGCCAAAGAATACTTAACCAGACATGCTGACACTGCTATCACCACCTAAATTCTCATCTCAATCCCAATTGATGGAATTGAATTATGCCATTACAAGAATTACCATGAAAGGATTTTTTGTACTGAACTGGAGAAGTATCTGCTGTTGAGCCAGAATTTGTTACTTCTGGGACTAACACACAACCAACTCATGTTAATATTTCAACAGCAATGTTATCAGCACCAGGTTTGAGAAACACACAACCCAAGAAAAGATCCTGCTGTTAGGAATTACTACTAATTCTGTTTAGCTGATCTGTGAAGCTACTTGAGGTACCTAGAAAATAAAAAGCTTTTATGGTAATGACATCCCAATGTAGCAGGAGTTTTAACTTACACACAGAGAGTAAAAGCTTGCTAATGTATATAATAATCACAACAGTCCATCAGGATTAATAGCATTCTGGATCAGACACGTTATAGATTTGAAGTAACTTAAAAATCTGCCACACTTAACATTTTGATTGCAACCACATCATAGATGCCTCAAAAAAAATAAACCAGATGGGCAATCTCACCTCATCGTGGGGAAATCTTAAGGAAAGATGGATTAAAATACAGTGACTTCAAACGGTGTCACAGTATGCTCTTCTAAATACACAGGTCACCACTTTCACAAGAAAGTCTGTGTATGTCTCAATGAAACACACAATGTCCCACACTGCAAACACTGGAGGTGAAATCCTGCATGCTGAGGCACTAACATGTAAGAGGAGATGCAAAGAAAGCATAAAACAGCCTTACTTCTGGATTTTTTTGTTTTGTTTTTCTTTTGACTGGCAGCCTTGCTATAGCTACAACTTACACTAAGATCAACTCTTCTCAAATCTGCATTCAGCCTTGGAAGTTTTTTTGCTCCTACTGAAAACGTGAGAGAAGTCTTGTGTGTCCAAAAGCACAGCTTGCCTTCACTTTCTTTAAAGGCAGTTTCCTACCACACCACCAGCTTCACAGTCATAATGTTGCCTTTATACTGGGTGAAAGGCAGGGAGCTCCCAGGATGTGAAAGCGTCAGGCATCTCCCTTGTTTCAAGCCTGTTATTTGATAATTTCATTAGTTGTCACCTAGCTATGAGATGTGACCACACAGAGTCAAGATGCACTCCGAGGACAGAAACAAAGATAAGCAGGATTAGTGCATGTATGAGGCTTTCACAACCTACTATCATTGTCAATCACAACAAACTGGGCCATTCACTTGATTTTCTTTATACTCCAGAAAAACTCAAATGTAAGAAAATGAGGCATTTAGATTAGGATCAGGAATGCAATCGGTCCTCCTGAAGACAAAAGCATTCCTTGAAGGCCTTCAAAACAAAAGGGGTTCTCTCCCAAGCAAAAACACAGCTTAAGCAGAGGGTGAGAGGTGGAGAACAGGTATGTAAAAAATAAACAAAAAAACCCCAAACAACCACCACCACCAAAACCCTTCAAAACTCAAACAAGCCTAGTCTCACTCAAAAGTCGTGTCATGCTTCTTATGCTGGTAAGTTACTACATACACTGAGCAACACACTGACAGACCGGGTGAAAATGTGAAGACCTCAATCTTCAAACAAACATCTGTGCAACGAAGAGACACAAGTTCCCTCTGCATGAAAACAGCAAACTTCTAGGAGAGGTTCAAACCCTCCTTAAGACACTTCCGTTTTCCACAGTCAGAAAAACACTGTAAACTGGTAATCTTTTGGTTTGGTTTTTGTTTGGCTGGGTTTGTTTTGTTTTTTTTCCCTTTAACCCACCTAAAAGGTCCGGCAGCTCTACCTATCACCACAAAATTATCTGGAATGTAAAAATGTTACTTTCCACCAGAGGGTGCAAATCAATACTTCTGACTTCAGAACCCCTTAGCTACAAAACCTTCACTCACAATAAATCCTTTAACACAGTTATCTCTTCCCACCGTTACTCTAATAGGAATCACAAGTCTTTAAATGAAGGAAAATGAAAAATCCTCAAGGGGAAGTTCATCTCGAGTCCCTCTAAATACATCTCCTTACCCCACCCGTACAAAGCAAAACAGTCGCTGATCTGCTGGGCAGAAAAAGCAAGTAAATCAACTCACTCAGCTTCAACCATATTTATTTCTCAGTATTGCCACTTGTAGGATGTGGAATACTCACTTCAGATTCTGCAACAGACATTTTCCCCCTGAAGAGTGACCCACCAGAGGGATCACATCAGAAAACAAAAAGGCAAAAAAGAAAACTTTATTTTCTACTTTATTACTAGAGATGAAGTAGACAACATAACCTTCAAGAGCTTATTTGTTAGCTCCCATTAATGTTTCCTAGGAATTCTGAATGAGTGAGGGTGAGAAAGCGAAAGGGACATCATGTTATTTGCCTTGGAAAATATCTACAATATTTCTAAGCCAAAACTGAGACTACATCAAGCCTTCTTCCCCAAGAATTTCTCTCCCATTGTAAAAATCTTTTATTGGCTAAAGTCTACAGAATTGCATTTGTTGTTGCCTTTGGAGCCTATTTAAATATGTTAAAATATTGATCTTTTGGTACTATCTCCAGATAGACTCTGAAGTGAGCAGATTATCTTCAAGACCAAACAGGGAAGTGTACTAGGATCCTCTGACAGAGTTGTACCGCAAAAATACAGCCAAAGACTTGCTTCCAGTTGTTTGCTTCTGCTGTTAAAGACAGCATCCATATTTTATCATCCTAACTACATAACAGCTAGCGTACGGATATATATAGCAGCAATAGTTCATATTACCTCTAATGGTTTCTTACTAGGTTATAGCATAAAGAAAGAGTAGCCTACCTTCTGCTGTGATGCCACCGGTGGTGTGGTCATCAAAGGTTTAAGCGGAACGGTGTTAGTCTGGGGTGTGCTGATCCTTGGGGACACATATGATCTGGGCGATGAGGCATCAGATGTTAAAGACATTGGAGACTGATTAGATGGTTGAGCTGCAAAGGGAAAAAAAATATTTGTTTGAATAAAGCTATCTTAAACGAGAATTAGGTTTTCTTTTGGAGTATGCTGTATTAGATAACAGACATATTCACACTGAGAGGGTTGGGGGGTGTGAATAACTGCTCAACAACAATTCTAACTAAAGAACTGCATTTTCCCCCCCAAACACTTCACTTCTAACACTTGAGGGGAGGGGGGAAGAGAAGCTATTATGCAATGCATTTTTACACATGAAGAGACTAAATTAGTCTCATTTGTGATTCCTGTTTTAGAGTGCTCAACTCCATTTAAGAACACATGAATATTTTATCCAGAGACCTATTCGCCCATTCCAGGCATCCCCCAACAGGTCCTCTGTCGCTGTTTTTATTACAAATTAGCATACTACTGCTTACTTACTCAGTAACATGATTGCATTTATTGTTTTGGTTTCAGTTTCTAGCTTTATTAAGTTACAAACCAGAATGCATGGAAGATACCTGAAGAGGTATGCCTGGAAGATTAAAAATACTGTTTACACAGTAGACTACAACCCCCACCATCCCAGCAAGACAGAATAAACTTTCTTTTAAGAATTTAAGGCCTCCTCCAATAGCCATAGGTGCACAGTATCACAAGAAGGGTGTTCAACCAAGGAAGAGTTGTGTTTTACATTGAATACTAAATAACCTCTAAATGTTCAGAACGAATTTAGAGGATCTCACAGATGTTTCACATTGCTCATACAGAGGTAGTTAACACACAAAAAAATACCAGAAGGTGAGACAGAGAAGTACATTTACTTATTTGTATGTCAACTTTCCACTCTCCAAGCAACGATTTTTTTATCCTGTCTTTGAGAAAAGAAGTCATTTGATGCTCTCCAGAGCAGACAAGAAACAGCTTCTACAAGTTTCAGTCGTATCAATCTTTACAAAATACAACGTAAGGATTTTACATAAGTGAAAAGGAGACTCTGAATACCTTGCGTAGACAGTTGTGCAGCTTGAGAAATTAGGGAAGTGATATTGAAAGCAGATGGTCCAGCAGTAAGAATTTTATGGAGTATAGACTGCAGAGAGGCTTGTGTCACAGCTGCTGTTAGAACTAAAAACAAACATTCTGTTTTACCCACAATTCTAGATCACTTTAAACTGTTCAATTTGGCTAAATACGTTTAAGCCACATTCTCTTACTGATTTTGTTCCTGTATCGACAAATAGACCAAACAGCCACCTGAGCTATTTTTCAATTACTCAAATTCAATTAATGAAGGTCTGCCATGTCTAACCAAGCCCTTTAGTTAACAGTTCTATCTTTGAAATATACACTAAGAGACAATTCTTTTAGAAAATAACTATTACACTTTTCAGCTTGACCTGACAGATCACTAATCATTCTTGTAAACACAAAAAGAACATTGTTCAATTTGTAATCTGTTACTGTTGTCAAGAGAATGTAGAATGTAAGGGGGTTTTAAACTGTAATTTTTTTTTTAAGCTAAAAAAAAAAAAAACCAAAAAAAGCAGTATCAGTAAAAGGGATGGAGGGGAAGATTTCCTGTTTAATGAAGGAGGAAAGCTCTTTCACGTTAAATATCCAGACATTCAGTGTTTCTCCTTCTTTAAAAAAAACAAGCCCAAACACCAAACCCCTGAGACCAACTGTTATTTAAAACTGCACTACACAGGAAGCACATTTTACAGCATGAGCAGATGACAGCCAGCTTCTAAACTCATCGTTTCACAAAGGTCTACAGACTCTGTAGAACACTTCCTGACCATACACTACTCAAGCACAAATCTGAAAAAAATGACTGACCAGCACAAACAGAATAATTTCACCATCTGCACAGTAAGGGTTGTGCAAGGTGATATCCTTCTGCCCACAGAGACCAATTAGCCAGGCTCTCATGCCCTCAGAACAGTACTTAACATGCTGTTTGCAGGCAGACACAGCTGCTGCTCAGATACAGCAAGAGAAGGAACTTACATGAGCAGCTTTCTAATAAAACACAATTAAAATCTTGATTGGATCTTTCATTTTTAACACAAGCACTCATGATAATCACAGTATTTTAGTACAGTCCAGCACACTACGGTGTTCAAAGCTTCTCCGTGCACAGGAAGAAACAATAACCTAATCCCCCTCTTAGTACTGAATGAAGCTGTATCTGGTGACAAAAGTCAATTGACAGTTTTTTCCTAAAAATAACTGTAGGGCACAGTTTTGACTTTCAGAGTTTGCTCTTTAAAAAAGTTAAAAGGTAAGAAACTCTGGGCACTACACGTAAACGTTTGCTTCCTGGTTGAATTGGTGATCTCTGCACAAGAAGTTCAAAGAAACAACAAAGAGTCCCACACCACTTTCTTCAGCAGGAACTTGTCGCATGCAGACACTTACATTCAAAATGCACCAGCTCTACCTGCTGTTGCAGCAAAAGGTACTATAGCTGGGCTCTAAACTCTATCCTAATAAAACTAGGGCAATGTGACAAAAAAGGGACTGGATACAGTAATTATATCCACAAAATTTAAACCTGCTTGCAGTACGACTGCTGTTCTATCTTCATTCTGAGAAGCTAACACTTTCTGCTATAGGAAAAAAAATGCTTGGTAGACAGTAAGATTTAAGAGTCCCTAGAAGTTCCAGTATTTTCAAACATGCATTAGAGCAGCAGCAGAAACTACAGAAAACAAATACTGCACAACACAAAAGAACAAAAAGCTCTACGAAATTTTGTGCAACCCATGAACGCTGATACAGCAATGAAGTCCTCCGTCTCCATTAGACCACTCACACATCAGCATTTATTAGTTGAACAACCTTAAATGGTACTTGACTATTTCAAAAAGGCTTAACAGAAAAGCAAGCAAACGATCTCCACTTAAGCTAGGGATTGATGTATTAACTTTTCATATAAAGTAAGGCTTGCGTTTACCGCAGTTTAGTATCCAATAATACACTGAGGCGTATTAATGAAGACATTACATCAACTTCAGAGAATCCTTACCTTCATTGATTTTGGATATATCTACGCTAGAATTATTAAGCTGCAAGGTGGCTTGCAGAGCAGGCAGCAGCTGTCGAAGGAGATTTGGGTCCTGAAGTAATGGAGGAATTGGTGATTGTGGGACAGGTGAGACAGGAACTGTAGGAGCAGATGAAGCAGGCGCAGAAGTTGGATTCAGTCCAGAAGCAGATGATGTAGAAGGAGTTGTGCAAGAATGGGATACAGACTTGTCCACCGATGCAGACTCTGAACAGAAGACAGACAGCAACCTTCATTTTCCCCAAATATAACCTGACAACTTCTACTTAGTACAATATTCAGAAAAATTCAGAAAATCAAATGCTTAACTATTGTTGTAAGAAAAAAACCCAAGCATGACTATAATAAAACTTGACAATATTTAATACCTAGTGTAATTTGCACTATTGAACCTATTATTTACTGGGAACACACACAAATTTTTCCATTTCAAGACACTGGACTGAAAGTTTCCTGTATTACAAACAAGGACTTTTCCCCTCACTAATTTTCAGAACAAAAGTGGGTCAAAAAATCCCTGGTGATTTTTTTCATTTACTGTCTGTGTAATTGTATTCTGTATTTTAACTCATTATTACAATCTTTGAGAAATACTGTATGACAAAAACCTCTGTAACAATCCAAGGACCTTACAAATAGACTAGTAGT
The DNA here is from genome assembly GCA_013396675.1 of Eubucco bourcierii. Lineage (NCBI taxonomy): Eukaryota > Metazoa > Chordata > Aves > Piciformes > Ramphastidae > Eubucco > Eubucco bourcierii. The sequence continues at coordinate 985,470 of VWZE01008837.1, forward strand.
TCAAAATGGAGGGCAGAGTACAAGCAATGTTTTGTTTATTCAGAGACCAGATTACAAGAAGCTATAAAATAATCAAATCTATCATACACAGTCCAGTTATGTTGCCCAAGATTCACAGTCAGGACAATGAGCTGTACTAAAAACATAAAGCAGGAGCTTGTTAATATCCCCACAGAAGAGTGGAAAAACATCCAAAAGTTTATCTGCCCACAATTAATTTCAAACTTGTCAGCAACTCTTGAAGCATCAAGACCTGTATCTTTTATTTTATTAATCTTACTTTAGTGACTATCAAAACTTATCACCCACTGAAATGGCCAGTACCTAAATTCTATTATACTGTATGGCAATTTAGTCTAATTAATTTGAATTATTTAATTATTTTAAAGGCCAACTTCCGGTTAGTATCTCCTCTCTTCCAGTACTGTGAGAAATTCCTGCACTAGAAGGATTTCCACTTGCTATAGGCATACCATTAGTCACTTCCAATACCTTTCCTTTGGACCACTATTTCAATTTCAGCTTTCCCTCCTGTCACCCCCACTAAATCTATCAGAGACCTATATACCCAAATTCAGTCAAGACTAATGCCTCTATATAGTACCAAACAGGTTGGAGGAAGAGTGGAAAGATGTGTATGCATCAAAAATCTCAGCCAGGAAGCTTGCCCATAACAAGACCTGGTTTCAAATCCACTTTAAAGTAACCAGGCAGAAAATGTCAATCTGGGTATTTCAAATTTCAGGCATAAATCCAAACAAAAGCTAAAATAACTATGGGAAAAGCTTTTACTCTAAAGATGCATTTGCTTTTTTCTTTTTCTTCTTCCTTTGGAGAGATGGCCAAGAAGAGGTTGACTTCTAATAAAGAAGAAAAATTATAAGGTCTTCTTTGGGTTTACTATGTAAGAGTAAAGTGTTATGAAATTTCTAAAAGCTTCCTTTTTCTGACATCCTTAATTAGAACTTTTGAGACTATTTTGCAGAAGGACTCTAAAATCATAAAAATTCAATAAATATCAATGCATAAAGCAAATGAGATTAGAAATCACACTGAAAAGAAAAGGGACTTCTGTTTCCATGCAACTAAAGTAGAAACACTTCATAACGGGTCACAAATACTCAAAAAACAACATTTTCCAGCCAAGCACCTGAGAGATCTAAACCAGAAAAAACACTCTGTAGAATCCAAATTTGACAGCTTGAAAGCATGCAGCTGCCAGGGCACAAAGGCATATTTTGTTATTTCAGACAAACTCCTAGAAAAGAGGCAGCCATATCTAGTTCCAAGTTCCTCAGCACAAGTGGCTGGCTTGCAAAGGGTTTGTAGAAGATCATTTGGTCAGGGGCTTTTATGAGAAGCGTTACAAAGGGACAAGAACTGTTACAGACACTGAAGGCAAAAAAAAAGCAGTTGAAAACAACTTCCAGTAACAAGGGACTAGGACAGCTGGTTAGGTATTAGCCTCCCTTCAAACAGTAAAGTCATGAGTAGATTTCTTTGTTTAGAAGTATTGCACATGAAATCTTACTGTGGGGTTGAAGGTGAACTTATCCAGACAACTGCAATTCAAAACATACCAAGCAAACAAGACTCTTGCCATACCAGACAAAAACATGTCAAGTTTGAACTTGGATCTGTCATAGTCCACACTAGGACCAAATATGCTACCAGACAAAAGCAAGTGAATGAAGCACAATGGGACACATTAGTACTTAACAAATTTCCTACCCTGCAGTTTTGAGAGCCTCACAAAACCAACAAAACATTCTAATTTGAAAACAAACAAACCAGAAGGAAACAACCTAAGCAACTACCAGCACTAATCTTAGAACACATTCAATGTAAGGTAGTTAGGCTTGCCTGCACAGTTCAATGAGGCAAAGAAGCAACTCAATGCAGTATCATTAATTCACATAAGCAATACTTGAATTTCAAACCACACCACCATATTGAGCAGCTGAAAGTATTTTTCACCCATGCTGAAGTTTTGAACACAAAATATATCTGAACTAGTACTGCAGTGAAGAAATATTTGAAGACCAACTCTGGGTATCTATAATTTTCCTGAATAAAAGGATTCAAAATATGTCAAACCACTGAATTCCAAGAGGCCTGTAAAAGCAGTTCAGGTGAGCTTTTCTGCTATAAAAATGCAAACTGAATTACATCAAAGCAACAATCCAGTTAATTATTTTAGACAATATGGAGATACTATTCTGCAGCTGTATTATTGTAGGCGTTTTGAGTATGTGTTAAAATATATCTGTGAAAGACAATTTTTGTACAATCACTCAAGTTAAACGCGTAGAGAAAGTGATGTAGAAAAAGGGTGGTGTCTAATGCTTACATTCCAGTCTTTTGAGATGGTTCACATTACAAATCCAACTGTTTAAATGTCATGAAAGAATACATCTCTCTATTCTTCACGTTATACACCTCTGTGTTACTAAACATCAGAGTGCATGCACTAAAATGAATGCTCAGAACATCGCTGCACTTTACAAAACAACCAATTAAAGTTATCTGTAGTGAAATAAAAGGTAATAACTTGTTCCTGTCAAAAAAAAAATTTGTAAAAGAATTTTAGCAGGCATACAACATTCCTGGTTTGGATTAAGTAGCCTGAAAGGTTTTCCTCCTTACAAAGGAAACATCTTTGTGATGAAAAGAAACTTGCTAAAAAACAGACTACAGATTAGTCCTGTATAATCCTAACTTTCATTACCTTAAGCCTACTTCGTGGTTTTCACGTTGGACCCCTGGTTTCACAGAAATAAGTTTGAGAAATGCTGCTAATGAAACAAAGCCTCTAAATATTTGCATGTCCACTTTTGCACAATGAAAAAGGTTTAAAATTGGTTTCATTTACAATGCTGCACAGAACTTTCAAGTTGTGCCTTCAAAGTTAACATAACTAGTCAAAACACCTCAAAGTGAAATGTTTGTTTCTTCAGATTTCACCATGGATGTGTGCATTTCTCTTGTTTTTCCCACAAGAAGATACTTCTCACTCCATCCTTTTCCTTCCTAAGTCTCCTTTTCTGATCTGCTCTGAGACACTGTTTCACTGTATATTTTACCAGGCAGTGAAGTTTACTTTCCAATTTGTAAACACCATTTCTATTTTTTGCCCAAACATTTAATACCGGGAGGTTTTCTTAGTGCATAGAATTATACATTCCTGTATTTCTGAAACGTATTTTGAGCCTCGACCGTCATAAAACAGTGAAAATGCACTCAGCACAATAAGAAAAGTTAAAGATCTTTACAAATCTAAATCCTTTAGACACTGGTCTCTACACTTGCTTCAACCTAAGTTCACATAGAGGCTTGCAAGAGTCTCGGGCTACAACTGAAGTTGCCTGCTACTGGATTAGGCAACTCTGCAATTTCTTGTCAACACCAATTTCAATACAAATGTGATGTAAACGACTCTTCATATAAAATTTCAGTTAGCAGCATGAAAGTCCCAAGGAAAACTTCTCAAATAAACTAAACTATAAAATTAAAACCAAAAATCAGACCATAGTTCACTGTGATCTGAATTGCTGAAAACCTGCCTAATTAAAATTTGCACTTTAGGTCCTTGCTTGAATAAATCAGATTAAAAAAAAAAATATTTTCTTTTAATATTTAAAAATACATGACTTTGATCTTTCCCATGATAAACCAAACACATTTCAACTTGTGGGAACTTTTAAAGAAATTCAAACTATTAAGAAAAAACTGTTCACACTGCTGTGGCAAGGTGAAAACAAAGTCCACCTCCCGGCAAGCAAGGACACGTGGTAGATAGTTGCAGCCTACACACAGAACTACAATATAGACCTACACAAGTTCCTGGACCATTGACTTCAAGCATATGGAAAAAAAAATGAGCAGGAAATAAAGCCATTAAAAAAAAAAAAAAAAGAAGAGAAGGCAAAGCAATCATACTGCAAACAAAAACAACTAGATGTGGAGATTAGCTTCACCTGAAGAACTACTGATTGGGGTTTTTTTCAGTGAAACGGAGCAGGGGAAAAACTTTTTTGTAATGGAAATATTTTCTGAAGGCCAGAATGATCAGGCAAGAACTTTCTAGTCATAACTACTCTGCTGGAGTGTAACTTGTGATCTCGTCCTTTGGACAGAAAGGAGGAAAGTCCCAGCTATCAGGCAGTATGTCCATGACTAGAACCCGTGTGACAAAAGTGCATCTTTGTTGGGGGTTTCACAGGTATCTGAAGTAAAGTGAAGGCTGTTGCTTGCTCCAGAAATATAATGTTAATTCAGGATGGAAGCATTAAATTGTGTATTTCTGAGCAGCCTGGATTTTTTCACATGGTCAAGTCACCCTTTCAGAACAAAACCCACCATGGATTATTTTCAGCAGAAATGTTCTTCTGTTAGAACCCAGATACAAGAAGGCAAACAATACACCTCCCACAGTTTAAGCCCATATATTAAAGAGATTAATTTTGCTGTTACCAATCTCTGCCCCTCCTGACACAAACTTTGACTGTTGAACCCATTAGTGCATCTCATTCTGAAAGGCAATTCTCAGCCTAATGTTATAGTTAAAGAGTTATTCAGACTAGGTCAAATGCACAGTAAAGTATTTTGACTGTACAGCGACTGTGCACAGTAAAGTATTTTGACTGTACAGCTACTGTGCACAGTAAAGTATTTTGACTGTACAGCTACTGTTTCCTGACACCAACACTCCAGCACCTCTGTTGTCATCCTGTTCAAGTCCTGTTCCTAGTACTTGTTTAGTTCCTTCTCACTCACAGTGCCTGTTCATATGACAGAGAATTGAGTGGGAACACAATAGAAAAAACCAAAAAGAAATACATTCTCTGCCCAAGAGCTAATTTCACTGTCCTTCTGACAACTACCATAGCAGTTGTGCTCCCTACACAATGAGTACCTGTAAAATACTGTTACACAGAACTTGCTCTTACTCTGATACATTTGTGGACAGTTAATTTATTTTAATAAAGACTTTTTTTAATGACATGGAAATTACCCACTACTGTTGACTAGGTAACTCCCACATTATCAGTGTTACCCTTTGATTTTTTTTTATGCTATTTAAAACAAAACCAAAGCATTCAAAGCCCTTCTGATTCAACACATCAGTTGTAACGAATCACTCCACCAGGAGCTTGAGCTGCATCTTTGCTAGCAGAAGTCATGCACATATGCTCCATGGGAGGAAAACTGCATTATATTTGCAGAAATTCAATGCCTTATTGCTCTATAAACCTCTCCTCTGCTACACTGATTAAACAACTACCTCCCAGAACAGCTAACTGAACTGTCCGATTGGCTGCTGCTTATTAATCACCACAACACCTTCATCTGTATTAGAAGAACCTTTAGTGGACAGTCCATCAATTAAGTTCTGTTGAGCAATGACAGTCATATTTAACTTGTCACACAGTTCAGTTCTGACCTACTATGGACCTTAAGGCACCACAGAATACTTCAGTGCTTAAAAACAACGCACTTTGTAAAAGACATTTGTCCAAAGAAACTATAGTAGTAACTGGGTCCTGATACACTCAAACAATCTTTAAAAAAAACAAACAAACAAACAAAAAAAAAACACAAACAAAAAACCAACCCACTCCAAACAAAAAAAAAAACCCCTATTATCTTATTTGTGTTACTCCAGCCTTAAAAATCACCATTTGTATTTTATCTCTCCTGCTGAAATAAGTTTTGCAGCAATGCTCTACCAACAAGAACTGGAAGAAACATCTAACAGTCTCACAAGTGTCATTGTTTCTAACCACTGTATAAATTGAGTAACATACTTAAAACTGAAAAACTCAGCCAAAGATGCAATGACACCAGGGGCAATGTTAGTAACCGACTGCCAAGGACTATCAAGTGTTACAAATAAGCAAGAAAACCACAGGGGTAAGAAAGTGATGAGGAAGCTCAGCCACCACTGACCAACTACTTTTGACTTGTCAGCATCCCACCCAGCACTGCACTGGCCAGTTTGCTGAGTTTTGGCAGAAACATTTCAGTGTTGCTGTACTAGAAACAGAAGCACTATCTGGGTGGATTTGGAGGAAGGGTGTGAGAAGTATCCTACAGACAGACACACTGTTAAAATATGGACAATGTAACATTTCATTCAGTAACTGAATTATGAAATATGAGGTGCCCTACAGATAAAGCAGCCAAAAAGTAGGAAAAGCAACCCCACACTTTACCTGCATAAAGCACTCACAGTGAGCACAAACAGAAGCAGCAGATTCTGACTGGAACATTCAAACCAAAGGGTAGAGGTCAAATAGTTCCCCAGGAACTCTCCACTACTGCCAGCCATTGAGGGCAGAGGACTACTGCTAACAGCTGAGCTATAGTTCAGCCAGGGATTTTATTCAATCTCCTTGTGGGACTACAACATACCCCTGCAGCAAAAGAGATTGAGCTGAAAAAAGTGTTGTTGTTGTTTTTTGTGTTCTTTTGTTGTTTTCTTTTTCAAAACTAATTACTGCATTAAAAAAGAAAAAAAAAAAAAACCAAAACAACAGACTAAGAACAGATTAAAGCAGTGGTACATATATGCTGGCATAAGGCTGCCAGCAACACATTGACAAGAAGCAAGAACCCATTTAGGCAAGGAGTGCTGCACAAACTATTCAGTCATTTGGACCAAGCTATTTTTATAAGCAAAAAATGCAGCTTTACCTCTTTTTAGAAAGAGAGACTTGGCACAGTTAGCAAACAGGAAAAAAAAGATCAAAGGCTGTTTGCTTTACTAGTGTAAAAGTAAACCTCTCAAACTGTTTTCCAATTTTACAAAGCTACTTTTAGAAGACAGCTTAAACTGAATGTCTCAGAATATTTTCCCCCCCCCTTCATTTTGCACAATAGCTACAAATGAACTTTTACAAACTGCATACCTATAGTACTGCAGGTTCATTGTCACCTCTGGGAAAACGAGTAACAGAAGCAAAGTATTAAAACCATCCCAGTGTACAGCACTGCTTCCTCCCTTCTTTTACATTCAATTCCATAAAGCGCTATGGAAATTATATTGATCAGATTTCTTAGAAAAGTGTCCAAAATTCAAATACACTATTGAATATACTCTTTGAATGACCTTTTATCATAACAAAAGCCACACTGAATTTTTCTGGTTTTGCAGGAAGAGAACTACCTAAGGAATATGTGAAAACTCAACATCTTCTGGAGTATTTCAAGGCTAACATTATCTATAATTCCTCAGCTACTTTCTAACTTTTTGTAATCCACCCTGCTCGAAGCTCAGGAAGTATTGTATTTGCTCACAATGAATTGTCATGAAATACAACAAGGCAAGAAAAGTATTACATGAAATCTATTCATTTAACCCACATTTAAAAAAAAAATGACATAGAATACAGAAATGATTATTTAATATGGAACAATCCGTGGCTACAGAGATTCTAAAGTAAGATTTATGGTGTCAAGAGCATCCAGTGCATAATTTTCACTATTCATACCAAATACTATGTTCCCAAATGTATTTAAGAAATGTTACAACTCCCTGTCAATGTTTGCAGCAGTTGTTATAATGGGAAATTCCTTCAACTGCAATAAGATTCAGTTACTCAATTTAAATTGAAGCAACTAAAAAAAGGTATTCAGTCAAGAAGGGAAAGAATATAATCCAGTTTGAAATCTGATCACATACTGAAAGAAAATCAAGTACATGCCAGAACTGAGCAAAAATAACAACAGTTTAAGTATATTTTAAAGATACTAATGACAATAAAGAGGATACTCAGGAGAACACTTGACATGGATGTTTTGCACTCTTGTGCTTAAAAAACACATCAATTTGTAATCACAATACAGAAGCTAACTATGGTATTCAGTACAAGAACCATGCATAAACCATCACATCTTACTTCTTGCTTTACTATGTTAAGCAGAAAAAGGCTTGCTGAAAAAAATTCAACATTCATGTAACAGATCATGTAAAAACTGCAAAAAGGACACAGTTTCTTTACATGCACAGTTTTCTTACATTGCTGTCATTGGTCAATGTATGGTATTGTTTGTCTATTTCAGATGGCTGAGTGCACTCATCTCTGCCTAAAAACTGGAATTCTTTCTTAAAGAAAACTGGAAGGCAGGAAAGGAAGTGCAGAATATAAGACCAATGTCAGACTGAGTCTTTTTGGTCTTCTTTCTTTTTAGCAGTGCAGTTTTCTTGTACCTAGACAGACTCGCAAATACCAACAGGGGAACAAGACATCTTTCACAAAGAACTCAGTGTCATTCTAATTATGCAGCATTTTAAATTTAAAAGACATGTTCATTAACAATTACTTTTCCCGCCCTCCCGAAGTCCACCAAATAATTTTTCCTATAAACTGTTACTCTTCAAGGACTCCACTATACCAAAGTACCAGGCTAATAACACACACATCCATTCTCACAATCCTTTTGAGCTCTTTTTGCCTAATAATGAAGTGAATCGAATTAAAATAGACTTCTGAAGGGTCACGAACAATGCACAGTAAGTTCTAATCACCAACAAATGTTTCTGGTATGTATTGTTTAGAAATACAAACTTTAAGCAGCTTTAGGACTGAAGATCACAAGACAGATCAAAATTGAAGAGGAACTGTTACAGAAATGTAGAAAACTGTCACTTTCTGTAAGAATTGCACTTGTGTTTATTGAAAAGTTTGACACTGGCATTCCAGATAGTAACAGCAGTTTATAAAACATAATGGTCCAAAATGACTTTCAAATGGTGTAACTACATGAACTTAAAAAAACAATGACAAAGATACAAAACAACATAAGGGAGGGCAAAAGTTAAAGTATGTCCTACTAAAATCGGTCTTTCAAATTATGATTATTTGAAACTAGAACGTGCAGAGTAAACTAGTAAACAGCAAATATTGCAGCACCCATTTGAAATTGTGAAAGACACAGCAAGCGTGGTTTAAGGGGAAAATAAAACACATCCAAACAGTAACTGGGTTCTAAGTACACACGACAGAAGAAGTATCTTTAAATTCTAGAGTTAACATACTTAGAACAAGCAATGTAAGGTAAGCGCATCACCTTAAATACTAGAAGGAATTTCATTAGACCTACCTTTTCTCTCTGTTTTCTGTGCAGGGATGGAAGGCGTGGATGTAGGCAGTTTTGATAAAGTAGATGCTCCATTAGCATCAAAGGATTTCTTTGGCTGGTGATCAGATTGTAGAGAAAACGGACTAGGAGGAACAGTGCTTGGGGTAGCAGTTGGATGAACCACTGGTTTGATGGGATGCTGTACTGGAGTAGAACTACTGTGAGTCTCTGCTCTTGGCAGTCTGTAGTCTCTGTCATTGTGCCTGCTTGTTTGAGATAAAATATTCTGTGGGAGCATACTACTGGTGTCACTGGAATGCTTGTCTTCCACTTTTTTCAAGAATCCCCAAGTAACGTTGCAATAAGAAAAAAAAAAAGATTAAATTAGAAATCTGTCTAAAATTGCAGTGACTTTGATTAATATAGCTGCATAACAACAACTAGAGCTGATTAAACTTCTCATGATTAAGAAAAGCCTCAAGTAGATCTGCATCAAAAAGGTAGTATTTAATTTTACTTACTGATAAAATGCATTCTCTCTGACCTTGTGCTTGATTTAGAGTTCCAGCTAAGCACTGTTTTGATGAAAGGCTGCTTTGTAACAAGTGTTACAGTGAAGTTAATTTTTTGAAGTCTCCTAAAAAAACCTAAATAAAAATCTATTATTTCCCTCTTATATTTAGGATGAAGAGATAACTTGTGTCACTTCCCTTCTGTTCACTGAAAATCCTGAACATCAAGTATGATATAATAGTTTCAAATTCTAGCCTTCAAAGAATTCCACTGTCACTGGAGTACTACTACAAACAATTTACTTTCAAGTGAATTAATTCAAGAAGACCATGTGGGTGACTAATCTGCATTTGTCACACAACCACAGAAAGGGAACATATCAAGCAAAGAGAAATCAATAAAAAGAATCACTGAGTTTTTCACCAATCACAAAACAAGTAGTGACTGCAATGTGCATTTCTGCTCTCATTTTGCAGCACACAGCATGATTTAGCATCTGCAGTATGTGTTGGTATACACAGAATACCAGGCACGTCCCAAGCAAGAGTTGGAGAGGTGCAGGGGGAAAGAAAGGAAAAAGAAAAAAATATCCGTCAGTATTTCAGATTCTATTTTGAAACCTGAAAGCTATGCTACAAATTTGCCCGAAGTACGTCAGCACACAGAAGGAAACTCACAGTATAACCATTTCCCATACAAAGTGGGCAAAGATTTAAGCCAAACTAAATTAAGATATTTATCAGGGAGATACTAACAGAAACTCAGAGTCTGAGAAAGGCTTGGCCAAGAGTACTGGCATGGTGAAAATAGGATCCTGTAACACACACTGCACTCTGGCAACCCTGATATCACAATCCATTACGTTAGCTTACATTCAGATGTTTTAGAATAGATTTCTGCATCTATAAGATCAGAATGTAACACTGACAGGTCTCCATGACCATGACAGTCAAACTATAAAGCGTGCAAGTTGTTTCAATAAATGCCTATAATTAAATTAGGCAGCAAAAGCTGCAAAATAAGAGTACCACCATGAAAAGCATTTAGCAAGTGTTGTACTAGTAAAGGTTCAAAGTTATTTTAAGAAACAACATTTGGAAGAGCTGTCCGTGCTATCTGCTTTGGCCTTGTTACGTAAAAAGCTGAGAAAAACAGTTTAAGGAAAGAGACCTTAAATTTTTGTTAAGTTCAGAAAAGAAAACAGTAATGCAAACAAGGCAAGAAGGTATTACTGTAAAAGGAACAAACAAACAAACAATACATACTTCCACTGGCAAACCCACTGGCAGCTGTCGCCTGCATCACCTCTCTTCTGTAATCCCTATCTTTTGGAAAACTGTTAACTGACATTTTGCTTGCTTCTTTCTGTCTCTGCTCTCTGAAGAAAAGAAAACACAAGTTGAGCAAGAACTCACATCACCTAATAATACAACGTCTTCTAATGGGTGAAATTACATAAGATGAATCAAACTCTTCTAAAAACTTGCTGCTACAGATGGGCAAGTAAACTCCAGCCATTGCTTCCTTACAAGAGTGCTCACTGAAGACCCCAATGTAACAATTCAGCTTACAAACACTGCAAATAAAATCTCCCTAAAACGAAGCCAAAACCCTTTCACTAAACCCCATAAAACAAACTAACCATGCTTCTCCCTCCTGCTTTGGACCATCAACCTGTAAATTAGGTCCCAGAGGTCATGCTAAGGATAGGAACACTTGGCAAGATCTTTCATAACATTAATTAGATAAGCTCAACTGTTCTTAAATGAGCTTAAGAATATTTGCTCTTTACACAATGAAAACAGACACACACACATACCTTTCCAGCCACTCTTTTGGTTTTTCCCATTGTGAAACTTCTGTTCTGCAGTTGTAGTAGTACTTTTTGCCTGAAGAGCTGATGTGTTCAGACCAATCATCAGCAGAATCGTAAGCCTTTAAAAGAGGAACAGTGTTGGACAAAAGACTACTTGGGAGTTCTAATAAAATACATTCAAAAGCTTCCATCATATTTAAAACTACATGGTATCCTCCTATGCATCCCTATCACTGCATTCCATTTACACTATTTCAAAAAACCTGTTTCAGCTTGATAGTTTAAAGATGTCACCACTACCCTCCCCACTTCATTCTGCCTTAGTTTGCTGTTGTATTCCCATCAACCCTGAAAGAAAATTTATCAGTTGATGTTTAGTGGGATACAATAGTATCAATATTGATAGCATTAGTTTTCTGCATCTTAAAATTTCCCTAAAATTATCTTTTCAAACTTTTTTCTGTATTTTAGAAATGTACCTACTCTATTTTCATTCTAATATGTCGCAAACAGCATCCTAACCAGTAAAAACTCTGCTAATAAAGTGATAAACATTCACAGTGTAATGTATCTTAAGTAAAGTCATGTTGTCTTCTCTAAGTTTATCAAAGTTCATGGAAAGCACTTCCATGTATGTCTGCTTCATTTAAATAATCTACTATTTTAAAATTCAAGACACACTTCAAATCTCTTAATGATTATAAATTAGAAGAGTTTTACAACATACAACAACTGCATCTTGGGCTTACAGAGTGTTTATTAAATAAAGACTGATGCTGGAATACTCCAGGAAGCAGGTGAAGCATACGATGATGAAAACACAGTATGCCAGAGCGGGGTGACAGAACCAATCATAAATACTCACTGCATCAGAAGTTTTGCTTGGATTATTGCTGGGATTAGAAGAATGTGAATTTGAACTATGAAGAGCACTGTGGTTATGTGAATTTTCTTGTGGAGAGTAACTGGTCCCTAAAAGAGAAAAAAAAAAAAAAAAAAANAAAAAAGACTGTTTACCATGTTTGGTTTCACATAAAGGAAGCATCTGCATTCTAAGGAGGTGGACGGGGAGGAGGCAGCAAACCGTCTACAGCCTGGGCTACAGTACAATTCAGGTGCAGAAGTATTTCATGAGACCATACAACTTTTTTTTTCCACGGCAGGAAGTTCACTCTGCTTTTCTAGTCATAATAATGCAGTCTTTCACTAGTCTTAAACTTCATTCCACTACAAACAACCTTTGTATTTTTTGATGGTTGGAGGAGTAATAATCTGTCAATTCAGAAATCAAGAGACATTCTCCTCAACACTGTTAAAATAGATTTACCAACAGCCTACACAGACACAAAAATCAGGCTTCAAGTTCATTCGAGCAATGCCTTTTTCTTGACCTTTTTGAGACTACTTTTAACTGGTTCTACTAGGTAATAATTTATGATAATAAATTATTATTCCTGCACCTCAGTCTTCACAATACAGGTAATGACACCGAGAGATTAGAAATAAGTTCTTTAAAGTGAGGGTGGTAAAATACTGGAACAGGTTGTCCAGGAAGGCCATCGATGCCTCCTCCCTGAAGGTGTTCACAGTGAGGTTGGGTGAGGCCTTGACGTATCAGATCTAGTGGAGGATGTCCCTGCCAACGCCTGTGGGGTTGGAACCAGATGACCTTCGAGGTCCCTTTCAACTCAACCTGTTCTCTGAATTTACTATATCAAAAGCAAACCACCACCTGCTTCTGGCTTCCCTAACCACTTCTGAAGCTAACCTGGTGTTTTTCCTCACAGTGCAAACACTTAAGCACGAAAGAACAGCTGGGAAGTGAGAAGAGCTAATTCTCAACACGTACATTTGTGCCTAAGCTCAAGTCACCAATTATACACGAACAGTTTTAACTACAATTATACAAGACTATCCATTAAACATTTCGCAATCCTATTTTTAATTTCTAGCTCTCAAGGCCTCCCATTCCTTAAAAATTTCTAAGCAAGTAAAAATTTCTTCCATTTTTCTTTATATGATTTCCTCTTCCTATGTTTCAAATGTTCCCATAAATCACACCAAACTAATAAAAAGCAGTTTCCTACACATTTCAGGGAAAAATATAGGTATTTCCAAATGCAACACTCTCCTTGCCTTTATTTTTCCTCCACCTACTGAGAAGTTTCTACCCAGGCAAGGAATACTACACTAGGTACCATCACCTTCATCTACTCTATAACCACATAAACATGAAGTGCTTTGCACACAGCAGACTGTACTTTAACTGGGAGGTACAATAAAGAACAGTCCACTGACAGTGCAAGAGTAGGAGCAAACAGAGCCATTCAAACAAGTCTGGGGTTTTAAGTCTTCTGAGAGTCACAGACAGAGAAGATGATTAAGTGATTTACCATGGTGCAAAATAGGAGAGATTGTAATGTAAACTCCATTTTCTGAGCCTTTTGACTATATAAACATTGACATTATGACTATTTAAAACTTCTTCCCCCCCCCCAATCTCTATGGGTCTAGAACAACCATTCACCACAAAGGCAAAGAGGTGCAACATTTGTTTAGTACCCTACAAAGGTTAAGGACTGATTTGCACACACATGAGTTACTGCACCCTGCACCATCAGTAGCACTGAACTTTTTCCTCCATCGTTCTGTCATTATCCTTAAAGATCAGGGAGGCAGGGAAAGAGGAAAACTCTTCTCCTCACATACAGACGTCCAGAAGCATGACAGTTACTTCCATATCAACAGCATCTTGCGTGTTCAGAGCCAGTGGGGCTGACTTGATGACTTACTATGGTGGGAAACTTAAGCTTCTCAAAGCAGTAATCACAAAATCATATGCTTGTGATGCATATGAATAACAATATAATTGAGTTTCTATGCGATTTTACATCTTATGTACCTTAAAGAATTGCAGAACTTAGGTGTTATAAACATTTATAAAACCAGACACATCTCACTCCTCTAAATGTATGCAAGAAGTATATTATAATTACAAGACATTGTTGCTCAGTCAGTCACACCACCAGTCTTAAAATTTTTCTCAACATTGATTATGGAGTGAGATAGCAGTTTAATATTTTCATGGTAATCATTCTGTTAAGTGTCTTTATTTATTTACCACACCCTTCCCAAACTCTATCCAGATAAAAATTATTTAAATTTCTTCATGTATTTCTGTAGGGTGCACAATGCAGACACTAGTTCATGTCTACTATAAGCTAAAATTTACTAGATGGTTTGATTGAACAGGTCAGTATTACTCACTTCAGAAAACACCAATGTAGCTAATTTACTGTAAACCCTTACCATGGATGCAGCAACACTACACTTTGTTCGGTGTACTCAAGCTTTAAATCTATAGAGGTCTAAGCACACCACTGCAGTGAATCTACCCCAATGCATGCTTTCCAAACATGAACAGGAGCCAGCATACACATCAAACCAATAAATCCTTTAAAGTCAATTCTGTCCAACCATGAACAAATGCCTCAAACTCAATGAGCAGACTTTCAGCCTCTATGTGGTCTAACAGCTCAGAAGCATCCCCCCACCATTTCACACTGTGCCTGATGCCCTGGTTCCCGGTGCCAATGCTGAGTCACAAAGCAGCTGCAGCTGTCACACCCACCTACAGCTGGCCCTGATAGCAGGACTGTTTCAGCAGGCTGAAACCCCGGGCCTCTCTATGCCCAGTTGAAGTACTTCTAGAACCAACTTCAAGGCTGCATACACATGAGCTTGCCCTGAATCAGGGATTCTGCCCTACTCAAGTTGGCATCAGCATAAAAACTGGTAATTGCTGCTCCAGCAACACCAAGTGCCTCAGGTTGCCAGGACAGGTTGTGTGGACTTTTACAGGGCCAACCATAATAAACACGTACTCAGTGCTGTCTAGGACAATTACAGGTGCAGCACTACCTCCATTTTATTTTATGCATAATGTAGTTTTATGTCTGGATCAGTACCCAAACTTCCAGGGAATGAGTGTATGAAAGAGCAGCTAAATTGATGTTTGCTGATGAGAAGCTTCCAAAACTGAAGCAGATTATAAACTGCAGAACAAGAGTTTTAGGCACCTGTAAAAATCAAAACTGTATCACCAAACTAATCACGTACTAAAACCCTGCTGCCTCAGTACACAAAGGTGCACACCCTCACAGTAGGTCACCTGGGAACTCTGATGACCCAGCCAAGAATGAGTTGTCAGCTTAGATTACCAGGAAAAGTTGCTAAATATCTTTACAAGGGCACCAGTTTAAAATGGTTTGCAGAATTCAATCCACAGGTGGAAGTCTACCTCTAAAACTAATGGAAGGTCTCCTTACTTGCCTGTTAGCTTTCACCATTAGCAAAGCCTAACCTCAAGCTATGTTCAGGTGGCTGTGACTTGCAACCAGTTCTGTGCCTCCTAGCTGCATGCCTGCCAAAGGAGATGATGAGAACAGGATCACTGAGGTTAGTCTACATTTGAGAAACAGGCCTGATGAGCTAGACAGCACACTACCACCCCTTATAGCACTTGTCACGCTTTTCTCTTACAGTTAAACCTTCCTTGCTAGTCCCACTTTCTTCAATAAAGAGATGAAAACAGCTTTTAAATAGTGATTAGCATATGTTAAGATTTAGCAATTGCAAATATACAACTTTGATGTACTAGAAGGAAATTCATACTGTATTATAAATCCCCCAATCCATTTAGAGAACTCCCTGTGGAGTTCACCATCACTGTGACTTTCCTCAGCTTAATGATTTTTTTTGGAAGCAGTTAAATCTGGAAAGAGCTATTCCTAGCTGGAAGATGCCCAAGAAGGGTTTCAGCACTACAGTTATATAAAGCTGTAATGGTGTAACTGTGTGAGCAAGCCTTTGCTAACAACTACTAGTGATGGTCACAGGAGAGGTCAGAGGCGAGTTGAACTATCATAGCTACTTTCAAGTTTTTAAAATAACAAAATATTCTAACTTCCTCACTAATGCATGAAAATCAGCATAAAGCACAAAAAGTATGGTTCTGGGAACAGATTCAAAAAAACAGGCTGTGACTTAATGCCTACTACAAATTTGAGAGTCTGCCATGCCAAGACTCACTTTAGCATCATCTTTTTAAGGTAGTTTTCAGATCCGAAGTGCTGAATCCAAGACAGTTTGAACTGCTTCAACACTATGCTAGATTTGGAAAACAGACATAGCATAGGATGAAAGAAAAATATCCCATTTTTCAGTATAGTCAATGTTCTCTAGTAACTACCACATTTAATGTCTCCATTAACACCACTTAACTCTATAAAATTAAGAAAAGTTTAAATTCTGGGTTAGCTAAGGATACAACTGCTCTAATAAACCAGCTAAATTCACTCTCTTCTCCCCTGCTGTCTTTCAAGAACAAGTTCTCATACCTCCACTCAAAGCCAAGATTTTAGTTAAGCACAGTCCAGTTACAGCAGCTGTGGTAGTACTATATGGTACTGTACTTTATACAGTCCAACACAGAGAATTTGTATTTCCTTTTCAATCAAATACTTTGTTAATATCCTAACTCTAAATGTCAATGTCTGACATGTATTTCAACTGACATCTTCATTACTTCCGTGCAAATTTTTGTATAGAACATTCCCCAAAGTTCTACATAGGGGAAGAAAAAAGTGGCACAATAAGGACACAGCATCCAACATCTCAGCAGAAACTAAACAGCCTATCATGGACATTTTTATTTGCCACATGTAAAAACAATAAGACAAAGCAATTTTTCCTACAAGTATTTTTATGTGGCCTGGTGTGTTGAAATCAAATATGGCTACCTTCCATAGGCAGCCAAAAGCACAAAAATTTCCAGTTTCTCTAGCAGAGCAATGGCCTCAGAGAATATACCAACTGTGCAGTAATATTTTCCAGAAATTCATAACATTAAGTTGAATGCGCAGTACTCTGCCAGAAGAAAGAAAATGTAGCCTGATCACCTACTGCCCAGTTACATACTTACTATGCCCTGCAAAATAAATGTTTTCTACTAGTCAACAAGTAGCTCCATGATCAAAACATGTTACAAAGTCTCATTTCCTCCCTGCCCTCTCCTACCACATCTCCTACCCAGGGCAGCCAAGTTTGTGTTGTTTTGTAATGTCTGATTTACAGGACAACACTTCAAACAGAAAGAAATCCTCATTTTTTTCCCTCAAAAGGTACCAAGCACACAAGATTTCATGGAAACTCATACAAGATGTTAGTAAAAACAGATCCAAGAGTCATACATCTATGGAGTGGTAGTCAAAAGATCAATAATGGATGAAAATGATCCTGCAAGTGGACACTTTTTCTTTCTAACAGACTTTTTCATCCTAACTACTGATAAGAAAATGACACCTCGAGAAAGAAAACCAGGAGCAGTAAACCAATAGAAGGACCTGTATTGCATTACTAATTAAACACTCAAAGAATGCTAAGATACTAACAATTATTATAACAAAAAAGATTAGTTGCTTATTTTATATTACACAGTCCATGTAAGATAAACATACTGTAACATAACAGTAGCTTGCTAGTTTGCTGTTGTCTGCTTACAAGTTTGTTCTAATTAGATCAGCCCAATCTACTTCAGAAGCTGAATTTAGTCTTAAGGTAAACATATAAACTAATAAAAAAAACCCCAAAACAAAACAGTTATCTGTCCATCAAAAAGGAAAGTAAAAGGCAGTAATGAAATAGCTCAAATTAAATTCACACTTCTGAGTTCTCATATAACAATTCAGAGATATACTACTCCAGCAGCTAACAGGAAGACTGTTTTCCTAGTGTCATACTTCAGTCTGAATGGCTGTAACAGCTTGTATCTCCTCTACCAGCGAGTATAACTCAAAGTTATTTTTGTCCAACTATCCCTTTTGAGCTTGCTCCTTTCCTTGTTACTACAACATAAACATCTGATAAGAAGACCTAAGAAAGACTCAACTGTTACTACGGCAGGTACTTTTAAACAAATTGAAATCTATATATTGACTTTATAGTTTTTAATTTTATATAGGTAGATGACAAATCCTTCAGATCTACATTTCCTATTTCCTCCCTTTGCATACAGTTGACCTAAGAAAAAAATACTACCAACACCCTTAGCACTGTTTAACATTTCTAGGACACCTACTTTCTCTAAGATCAAAAAAGAAGCTTAAGCAATTTTACAAGTGGAAAATATGAGAAAGTACCATGAATTTCAGCAACACAGAGTCCTACTCCTAACTCTAGATAATGACCCCAGATCTCAATGCATTAATAAAAACCAAAACTTCCTGCCTCAGCATCACTGAAGACAGGTAAATTTAAAGTCTCTTTAATGCTGCAACAATTTTTAACATTATCAAATTCATACCATGTGGAGTAGGATATTCCTCGGAAAAGAAGTTACAGGTAGTTGAGAATAAAGCCAAACTATGCCTTTATTCTTGACTGTAGCTTAAGAAACATTTACATCTATAGTACAAGTGCAAAAGAATACACAAGAGAGGTTCCTCTGTCTTCAAATACAAGCTTCAAACACAAAGGAGTTTTTAAGTTATAACATAAGAAGTGTTAAATTGTCTACTAGAATCCTCAACATGAACTAACAATGATGTTATCTTAACTTCAGCCTGGATCAGCAGAGCATACAGGCAATAGACTGAATTTCGCACTTCCAAGCCCCTCCTCAACAGCACCCCATGAAACCCAAACCAACAGCCCTTCCATGAACAGCCTGCAACACAGTACTGAAGATTCAAGTCTAGTACTGGAAGTCTAACAGCACCACAGTGAGACACTATCCTACCTCAGGGAAAAACACCCCCCACAAATCTCATCATCTCGGGCTAAGCAGAAGACTGCACCACCAGTTCACACCTCAAAGTGGTCTAATGCCTCCTCCAAGATTAAAACTCCACTACATAAATACAACAAGAAAGGTGTGAACAGGACTTTGGGTTATGTCAAATAGGTTGACATAAGGTTTTTAAACTGGGTCATAAGTAGAAACATACTTTCTGCCTAAGTACTGGATAATAAGCAGTTACCAGAAAGAGAAAATGTTTGCTTTAATAGAAAATGGTGATGCAGAACTATATTCAGTAACAATTTCAGATTCTCCTTCACGAAATTTCCCAAAGAGCATAAACACATTGGCAGAAACACTGATGTCTACACCTCAGTGATGCAACATGGAAATTGCTGAAGTGTAGAAACCTTGTAAAAACTGGGGTTTCCAATGTTTTAGGATTACAAGAAGCATAGTCATACTATTTAATAATTATACAACAAACTGTCTTTGCTATCATTTTCTTACATTGCTGACAGAAGTCCAAACAAAGCTGGGGGTTGTACAAAACAATTACTGCTTATAAAGGGGAAAAGAAAAACTAACACAAAACAGCACAACAAAACAGCGGTTGGAATACAGCTCTGAGACTCCTCCTCCATTTCCTACATATCAACAAATTAGCACTCCTACTCAGAAACTCCAAACAATTAAGCATGGTACTACAACTTAATCTTCCTAACAAAATCCCCTGGTGGGGGGGGGAGGCCATATTGTTTATCAAGACTCATTTTTCTTTTAATATTTTGGGGATAGTTTCTTTGAGACAAAGAACTTCAAACAGATGGTTCTGTGAACACAATATATACTTACTACAAATTCACTTGCAGAAGTTTCCATTACTCAATTTAAAATCAGAGAAGTAGTAGCTTTTCCTGAACATTTATAGTGCTATGTAGTGACAAATTCTTGCTAACTTAATCCCAACTTAAAAGTTTCCTACTCTGAGTGTGCACCATTCAGCAATTCTACAAGTACATGATGTTGTAAGAAAGATTAAAAAAAGAGTCTCTAACACAAACTCCACCAGAATCCCTCAAAAAGATTAGTCACAGACAGGACTATCACACTTACAGCCTTAAAAAGGCTGCGGTACAACCAATGCCTAATCACACACATAAAAAAGCAAGAAAAAAAAAAGGCTCTGAATTTCTCCCCTCTTTAACATGCCTTAAAAATACTGTGACATTCTCTCAAGGTGTATCAAATCTGACTTCCTTCCAAAGGCATGTACAATTTTGTTTCATTCATTTTTTCCCCTACTTTTATTTTGTAGACTAACATGAGTATTCTCCATTTCCCAGTTACTTAAGAACCATATCCAACAAGAAGCAAACTCCACTTCAACACAAGATCATTGCTTGAGTACTATTAATATTTGCCAGTTGAAAAGAATTTTGCTTTCCTAAGACCACAGCAATGTCCATGAATTTTTTTGTAACTCATCACAAATGATCAAGCTAACTTGAAAGTATTCAATATTAGAAGCAGCAACTGCTCAATAAACTTTTACGCAGAATTGTTCAGTTTCAAAAAATCCTCTATGATCAAGTCTGACCATCAACACAACATTGGCCATCAAACCATGTCCCCAAGTGCCACAGCCCCGCATTTCTTGAACATCTCCAGGGATGGTGACTCCACCACCTCCCTGGGTAGCCCCTTCCAATGCCTGACCACTCTTGTAGGAAAGAAATTTTTCCTAACATCCAGCTAAACCTCCCTTGGCAATATTTCAGGCTATTTTTTCTTGTCCTATCACCTGATACTAGGGAGAAGAGACCAACCTCATCTCACCACAACCCCTTTTCAGGGAGCTGTAGAGAGCAATGTCATCTCCCCTGAGCATCCTCTTCTCCAGACCAAACCACCTCAGGTGTCTCGACTGCTACTTACCAGCCCTATCCTCCAGACCCTTCACAAGCTTTGCTGCCCTTCTCAGGACATGCTCCAGCATCCCAATGACCTTCTTGTAGTGAGAGGCCAAAACTGAACCCAGTATTCAAGATGCAGCCTGACCAGTGCCAAGTACAGGGGCATGATCACTTCCCTACTCCTGTTGGTCACACTATTCCTGATCCCTGGGCCAGGATGCCATTTGCCTTCTTGGCCACCTAAGCACACTGTTGGCTTATGTTCAGACAGTTGTCAACCAACACTCCCAGGTCCTTCCCTACATGATAACTTGTGAAATAATTAGGCTTAAACAGACTACTCTTTCAGTTCAGGACATGCTATAGCACACATACATTTATTACACTATAGATACACTACAAATATTAGGATTCATTTGTGAATGGGTTCACAGTCCTAAATTCAGGCTGGATGTTTAGTACAGCTTAATAAAGGTATCGTGCAATGGGATTTCAAATATCTAAAGCATGGCAGGTAACAAGACAGTTTGTCCCATTAAATAATTCTCAGTTATGCATTTAAAATTCAAGCCTTTCCAGGAATGTCCTTAGTAAAGGAAAATATACCTCTCTACAAAAGCTAAGGTTATGTTTACAAATTCAAAAACTATTTAATAGTTGTCTGGTTGCTTAAGTTATCTAATTTATTTTTCCTAGTCCAGTAAACAGTCTCAAAATGGCTACAAGAGACTGCAGTCATTAGTATAGGCAGTGTTTTGCCAGTAAAAGAGGTGAACTTTACACTACTTGAAGAGGACCATATTATTTCTTCAATTAAGCATAAATAGTATTGCTTCAAAAGAAACGAGTGTTTTGAAAAATCAAGTCTGTTAACATTTCAGTGGCAGGTGTCTGAATAAGCAAACTATTCAAAGTACTTAACTAGAAGAGAGCTGAATTGCTGTTGGTATTATTCAAGGGGTACACCTGACATGAACACATCACCATCATTAAGTGAAATAAACACAGCAGAAAAAGAAAAGGTAAAGCACATTATCTAATTCATACAGAAGAGTTTATGCACAAATGTGCCTTATTTTTTTCATTAATGCATATAATTAGAAAGTATTCTTTGGAATTTTTCCACATTTTAGAAGCCAGTAAGTATGTTTAAAACTCACTAAATGACATGAGCAGGACAGATCACAATTTCTTCTCATTTTCCCTCCTGACAGACAGGAATAACTTACACTCTGTTACTCTGACAAACTCATTACCATATTTAACTTGGAAAGAATTGAGGAAAACGGTTGCTTTGGAGGACATAAAACAGCATGAGATTTAAGAAATCTAGGAAACCAAGGAAGTAGAACTAATTTGTGTACCTGGAACAGTGTTGTAAATACTGCTTTTTAAAAGCATTTTCAGAAAGCCCCACATGCCTAAATATACCAGATTTCAATGATACAGTAAAATACACAATGTTTCTCTTAAAAAAAAATGTTACTAGGGATACTGAAATTTCTACAGCCACAGATGTAACAGATTTGAAAAAGGAGGAGGGACTTCTTTGAAAAGTTTAACTATGCTGAGAACTTTTCCACAGGAAAGCACTCATCCTGACAATTTAACAGAACACTTAGCTTAAACCTGGTAAAGCTCAACATAGTAGCAACAGAGAATCATGTCCATTACCATGGTATTTTTCAAACTGTTATAACAGAAAAGCTGATTTTTGGATTCAAGGAAGAAACAGATTAAAGTAACATTGCTGTCAATATTAAAAAAGCACTGAAATAATCTCACATCTTTAGGTACAGTTACAGAATAAATTTGAAGCTCTCACTTCAGTACAACAGGCCAGAAATTACCTGGTTTTGCTATATATATATGGAGTACTGTTAGTTTTGAAGTATGCTATTCTAGGGAAATTAGCAAGTAGTAGGAAACTCAAGATTAATTTGGGGATTTGGGACTGAAAAACACATACAAATATGACACAGTTAACTACATTTTCTTCATCTTAATTTATCAGTGATCAGGCATAATTTCTCTACAAAGACCCATTAGATGGGAACTTTTATCAGCTGAGCTCTATGCACATGTAAAAGGAGATGTGCCTCCAAGCTCTATTCTTCCCCACATGAACACTGCAGCATCTGGGGTTTAATCGCCTACCCACAGGGAGGCACAGATGAACCATTTCCCTTTACACTTTCCAAAGCTATAACTCTCTAAAAAGGAATTTCATTTTAGCAAACTAACTAAACTCTCAAAACACCCCCTCCCCCCAAAAAAACAAACCACAAGAAACAAAGCCTAACAATCCATACTGATTTTACAAAAGGGATTTCCTGAGTCACAAAAAATTGTATGCCTTCAGCCACTGCCTTCCAGTACCAGAGAGGGTATGAGCTGATCCAACACATACAACTAACATTCTGTAATCGTTTGATGAATGTATGAAATGACAGTGTCTAGCGCACAGCTTTTTTCTTCACTTTTCACAACACCACAAATACTTAAATAAGCAAATTGGATTTTACGAATTCCTCCAAAATTCCTTTGTATTTTCTCACCAGGCATTGTGCTAGTTCAACCATGATCAGACTTTATTGTTATTATTCAAAATGATAGCAAAATTGCTGCAAAAAGGATCAGCAACTTTAGTTTTTAAAATTAAACTGGTTTAATCTTCCTAAAAGCGGAAGTTTCTCATCTCATCCTGTAGCCATCTTAGTCTCTAGGTCCAGGACTGTTTCTCACATTCACAAAACTCAAGCTAAGGACAGGAATCAGAAAAATGGCTAACAAGGAACCAGATGTCACTATTAAATCCTCATTCTATGACCAATTAGCCTCTTTGCTTCCTTTATGGTCACAATTAATTACACGGAAAATGTCCAGATAGGTCAGACAACTTCATATATGGAGGGAAGAAAAAAAAAAAACCCACCACACAAACAAAACACCTGAACACAATTTCAGTCAATTATTTCTCTGTGTAGCTGACTTCAGTATCTTCTGCATTTGAGAGCTGTCCTGATAAAAGACTGTTGCCTATTTCAAGCAAAGCTGTAATGTTACAAGTTCTTTCTGCCTGTGACACAGCTCCTCGAGAAGTTCTGCAAGACAAAAATGCTTCCCGTTGAGTGAAAACTTTTGTATCAAAATTCAGCAGAAAACAGATTGTAAATCTGTTTTTAATTCCCAACATACATAACTAAAACCTTACTGTAGTAAATAAGAAAAGACGTGGAAATGGAAACCAACAGGAATTGATAAACCTAACCAGTTTTAAATACAATTGCACACTTTTGGGGAAGGTTTTAGCTTCATTATTCACCAAATTGGCATCACCCTGCTTTAACATTATCTACACATGACACATCTAAGAAGCACAGCATTTCTCTATCTCAAAGAGAAATCTGCACAAGCTTCCACTGCAGTCATTTGCTTGACTCTTTGCTGAAAATATGCATTTTTGCATACTTTCTGAACTGTAAGAATCAAAGGAGAGCCCATATTCCAGCAGCTGTCACATTAGCACTAAACCATCATCTCTCTAAGTCCTACTTGCTATTCCTCTGATCATATATCCTTCTTGGCTAACACTGCGCTCCACAGCTATGCTCTTAATTGTGTAGGAGTTTCACGGCTGTTTGAAGAGTCATTGCTCTGCAGAGTATCTACTTTCTGTAGAGTCTTACACTCTTTCCTGTAATCTCCTTCCTGTAACTTTTTACACAGTGGGCCACTTTCACATGTTCCTGTAGATTAATTAGCAATTTCACTTTTGTATAACGTGGCTAGCTCTGTCCTAATGAACAAGTCTTATTATTTGCAGTTATATCTATCAGTAACTGACAGATCCTATAATTTCTTCCTTGTAGAACTAAAAACATGTTATTACTTGGTTCCAAGAGAAAGTCT
Organism: Eubucco bourcierii; assembly: GCA_013396675.1. Classification (NCBI taxonomy): domain Eukaryota; kingdom Metazoa; phylum Chordata; class Aves; order Piciformes; family Ramphastidae; genus Eubucco; species Eubucco bourcierii. Next base: position 1,010,509 of record VWZE01008837.1, read on the forward strand.
GTGCACACTTGAAAGAAAAGTAAAAAATTATTCATTTGTTGATCACAAGTTTCATACTTTTGCGGTCTACCAGTTTCTGATCGACAAAATATACAATGCAAACTGTGTTTTCTTAGTTGAATAGCTCAAAATATTTTACTCAGTGGTTATGAATCACCCAGGACAGAAAGTCAGAGAAGTTACTTAACATGTATCAGAAAATTAATGACAGAAGTTTAGACGCAAAAAAACCCTCCTAGTGATCCTTGCTGCCCCTCAAGTCATGGGGAATTTAGCACTGAAAACTGTTCATATTTAACTGCCTTGTCTTTCATCATTAAGCATTTTTGATACTGCATTACCTCTCTTTTTGAGTCATGACAGAAGCAGGATATCAACATTCTATGATTCTACTTTTTTCATATATCTGCTGTAGAACCAAAGTAAATTATGTTCTAAAATGTGGGCAGAAAAAATGACAACATTAAATTCTGACATACTGTTTTTTGGAACTCTCTTCATTCCAACAGTCACAGAACAGATTGGTTATCCCAAAGTACTATGGGACCTAATCAACAAAGGTCTTTAAGTCTTGTTTTCCCTTCATTTAAAACACAATATAACACTGCTGCATGAGTGACCTAAGTGCAGGCCACAAAACCACGCCAGGTATCTGTCAATCCAGTTGATAAAAATGTCAACAATGAGGTCTCCTGTCAGTCTTATGCTAAAAAAATTTACCTCCCTTTCCAGTAACTTGCAGGGTAGATTATCCAACTGGACATTATTCTTGAACACTGCTCCAGGAATCAACTTCTGGGCAGCAGGCAAATATAATTTGTACTTTAAAAACATGCTTCTTTCTTCACAGGTTTGAAATAGGAAAAATATGAACACTGCCCAAAAGGGAAAGGAAGAATGCAAACACATATGTAGGAGAATTACAGGCTATTTCACTGGTCGGCTGGGGTTTTGGCTTGGGGGGTTTTTTGCTATTGAAGGTGTGAGAAAAACACTCTGCAGCAGGAAAACAGGTAACTATCAGGTTGAAGAGATGCCTTTGAGTAATTTACAAAGTGTTTAAAATTCACAGGATCAGCAATTCATTTCAGAAGCTTACACTTCTGAAATTGATGCTATTTTGTTCCCTACATATTCATTACCACAGACTTTCCACTTATTACAGATGAATGACTTTTCAAAACAGAGTTTTCACAAAACAACATTTCCAACAAAAAAATTTCAGTAACTAGAAATGTTAATCTGTAGTATAATTGTAAGTTTAGACTCTGTGCACACAACTGCAGACAGACCACTCTGCTTCCAGGGAAAGGGATAAAATAGTAACAATTTGGCATGCCACAACTGCTCTAGTTAAGATTTTTGTAATAGGCTGAAGTACTGAAGGGATACAAGTTCAAGACAAAATACAGACATGAATTCCCTGTATGATTAGAGTAGTGCTTTCAACTGGAAAACCACACTACTTCACAGAAAAAGCAAACCTGCAAAAATATGTGTAATACAAGCAAAAGCAGCCCAGAATTAAACAGCATTCTTTTACTACAAGCAAAACATTATTAGGATAAAGGTACAGTTAGGGAACTTATATGCTCTTTCTGGAGTAATATTATTAAAAGCCAGAAAATCTGTTAAATCTCTCCAAGAAAGGAAACAGAATCTTCAAATACTGCGATTCAAGCAGCAAACATCTGCAGTCAAGTACCATAAAGTTTGGTGATGACTTCATAATTCAAGACAAAACATTATAAGAACCTTACTCGACATAAATGCACGTTTTCCCAAGAGTTGCATCTAAAAAGATTCATTTTTATACTGTGACCAACTACTGACAAACCATAAGCAGACAGAAGCATCAGTGCTGTGAACTGCCTTTCATTGCCAGCACTTTCTTTTCCTTACAGAAGATCTATATAAGGAATAATGTTCTGTGCTTTCAGAGCTCTGCCTCTGGAACTGTCTATGAAATTGTGTAAAAGCCTGACTTCATAACCAAGCATAGTTAACACTGCAAGTTAGGTGCCATTAAATTAGTATTTTCCACAGCAAATTTTATTACAACATCATCTCCTCTCTCAGACAGAACAGAGGCAAAGCTTTCTCTTCCAAGTTTCAATGGTACTTGGCTTATTCAATACTTTATAGAGAATAGGTAGAAAAAGCAAGGAAAACAAATGCAGTGTCAGTAAACAATGTTTTTCTTCTTAGAAAGGCACCTTGTTCCAAACACTGGTTAAGGAATTAACTTTAATTGGAAGTCAGAGAATACAGAGTAACCCCAGTAAAAAAAAAAAAAAAAACTACCTAATTTACAAACCACTGTCTGTCCTATGGCCTGGGAGGAGGCAACTCATCAGACAGTAACAGTTTTCATTGTTTTTTTTTGCCACCTTCAGATAACAAACCCGAAAGTGCAAGTTTAATAGGTAGTATGCTGTTTCTTCAAAGTCAGATGTTAGAAGCATGTTAAGAAAGCATAATGCTAAGTAAAAATCATTCCCTCATGTACTAAATTTAACAAATGTTGTATCTAGCCACTGTTTTCCCTTTTACAAAACATAAAACAAGCTTACTAGGTCTAGCTGGTAGACTGACTTGAACTTATTACACTTAAAATCCAACAACTACATTTAGGAATTTTAAAAACACTTAAAGATACATATTTCCTCGAACAGATCAACAGTGAAAGAAAGCCTTCAGAGCACCTATTTACCAATCTGTATTTTATACTTACTTTCTTTTATTTGTTAGCATGTAAGTGAAATTGGAAGTTCCCAATGTTGAAGTCCTAACAGTCTTTACTCTCACAACCTACACCAAATACTACACTCCATTTGAAGACCAAGGACTCCAGCTACCTGAATGCATAAAGACTTAACATTTAATGCCATCATATTAATATCACAATTATTTCCTAACATCAGTAATACAAAAAAAAAAAATTATGTTCTACTCTGTGCTTGTTAAAAGCATGATCTTCAGTTACTTTTCAAAAGGAATTTTGAACAGTAACATTCTAAACCTCTAAATCTAAAAAGTACATACACAAGTTACATACTTTACCATGATTCCATGAACATACATTTTCCAGTTTTTTTCCTATTAGAGATACTCAAGAGCAGGGTAAAAGAAGGTGCACAACTGATCCCGTAAAATCTCACTTCAGAAACATTGCTAAATACACCATATAAATACAGAGCTACTTTCTATCTAAAACTCCTAAGTTTTAAAGTAAACTTACAATTAACCCCCAACTGAAGGTAGTAGTGCTAGTAAAAGTCAAGAGAGCACTTCTAATCAAAATGAACACAGGAGTGCATTGCCTCTTTTACACTGGGATGTTGGAGAGGAGGCAGTGGTGTTTGAAGCCTGCTCCATGGTGGATCTATTCTCATTGTGATTAACTCTTCTCATCCCAGTTTTGTCCATACAGTTAGTGTGAGGAAATGGTTTTCACCGTAATGAATAATTACTTTAACAGCAGCTAACACTAAATAGATAGAAGCTGGGGTAGATTCTTTCTCAACCCTCTGCTATGCTTCATTACTCCAACTTCCCTCTTTCCACCTACTCTGCAATTTCCTCTTTCTAATGCACATTGTGCAGGCAGCTTCCCCTCTCTTGTACCTGCCCTAACGCTCCGTTTACCTCTGGCTGCTGGTCAATGATCAGGCTAATCTAATCAGCAGTTAGCCTCTTCTCCTCCTCTGCTGAGGAGGCTACTAAGAGAGGAATGAAAAGCCAGCAGTCTGTTTCTGTCCCTTTGTTATAAGGACTCTGACCTCCTTCAGGAACCCCTTCATGACAGAAGCTCCCACCACTACTTCCATAAAACTATGAATTCATGATTTAAAATACTCCAGTCTCTAGCAGGAGTAGGAATTTCAATCTTAGAACTGTCTTACAATAACAGTGGTCACTGACACTACTATGACAGGTTAAAAAAAACATGTAGAAGAACATTCGTAAAAGTTCATTTGTATTTTGGAATTATCACAAGTTAGAATCAAATCGCATGAAAATAGCCTAGGTAGAACACAGTCTAGCAAAATAATTAATGTTGGATATATTCATGCTCTCCAATTATTATCCTAAACAATTTAATAAGACTACAGCACAAAGCAAACATACATTTTCAAAGTCCCTTAACAAGAAACATAGCAAAGCACCCAGGATTTTCTCCACAACAAGAAAGAACTGAGTACAGGTGGCTTAAGCAAATCTTTTGTGCACAAAGTTCTACTTAGTCTGTTATTTTGCTCCCTACATTTAAGTAGAAAGAAATGTCCTTTCCCCTTTTTACCAAAGAGTTAAATCTTGCAACTTTTACTCCTAAATAATACCTGTATCTTCCTTACAGCATTCCCAAAGCTACCTGTCTTGTTTTCTTTCCTGTTTATCAATATCACCTCATTTATGCATTTAAGTGGGGCTACAAGGATCATCTATGCACTCAGTCTGTCCCTCCTCAACTATGAGAATCCTCAGATCGCCGTGCTTCCCTTTTTTCTTTAATGAAACTTTTCCACATCTACAAGGCCCTCCATGGTCCTATTTCCTGTAAACAATGCTAGCTTTAAGTCCCTATTTGTTACTGTTATGGAACTTCACACTTGAGTTGGTCCCATAAGACTCCCTAATCTCTTCAAACTCCACGCCTGCCTGTGGCAGCTGACCTATAAACACGAGATGCACTGAGGGGGGCAGCTGTTCATTATGTTTTAAATACTTGTATACAGAGACGATGTCCCCATGCACAAGGGGACAAAAAGCAAGAATAAAGTTACTGCACTTTTTGATATTCTGGATGTACAGAGACCCTCTGGAAATGGAGGATCTCACACAAACTTGCAAGTACTTCATTGTATTTAGTGTAAGGTAAACCTGGAAGGCTCCCTCCAGATAAGTGGTTGCGTACAGTCTCTTTCCACACAAACCACGCAGTAAGCAACTTTGAAAAATGCTTTGTTTGCATTATATCAGTCTGGAGGGCTTACCCATAGAACACATTTTAAAACCTTAACTGAAAGTAACTGCATCTCTTACTATGGATTAGAGCTCTACAAACACAAGCACTGCAAAAATAAGCTGCCACAAGTATTCTTCTACAGGTATCAAAGGTATTCACAGGGGGAAGCTTGGACCATTTTTGAGTTACTGATTATCAGTTTAATTATAGCTCACACATTTTATACATGTACACTTATATGATATTTAGCCAATTGGCTCACCACAGGAGTCACGACTAAGTGAGTCCCAAGTATCAGCACACTATATGAGATAATCTTTCTGGTTTACTTCAGAGCAAGGGCCACTAGCAGATTTATAGAAGTAACTTTTCAAACACTAGGTTGACAGAGACTTGATTAAGTCTGCCTTATGTTCAGTATAATACCATAAATTTTTTTCTGACATTGTTTTCTAAGGGATGAGAGAGAAAGAGATAGTTTGGGGAATTAAATACTAAAGATTTTGCAATAAGGCTTGTTTTGTTATATTTGGCTAAATCATTGGAAGACCAGAGCACCTTTGTAGCAGTTCCAAATCAACCACCAATTCTAAAATCATGAAATCCACAGCAATTAAGAAAAACAAACAAAACCAACTTTTCTCTCCCTTCAGAAGAATGTAAAAAGAAAGAACAACCAATCAGGATTTAAATTAAAAACTTCAGCATTGTTCTTTAAGTATATTCTTTTTTTCCCCCATTCTTGTATGTAACTGCAAAGCTAAGGAATACCCTACCTCTAACAGTACTTTTCAGTGTAATTCAATAGCCAGAGATTATGGCAAATTATTATGTCTTTAGCCTATTTATTAGATGCCAATGCCCAAATACCACAGCATTCCACCTATATTCTAACTCCTACCTTCAATTCATAGTGACAGAGAAAATTGATACTCTCCTGCTTACATCTGCTCAGGTCTGGTTTACTACAGACAAGAGACAGGATTTAACACACCTTTGGTTGCTTTGAAACTGCAGCCAAACCAACCTTTCTAACACAAAACCCCCTCATACCTAATTTCCATTAAATAGCACCAGTGTTCATTTTCTAAAATTAGTATTTCCATCAAAATTTTGAGGACTACTTCCTTTTTCCAGTCTGCTATTACATGATGTGCAAAGCACTTTCAGATCAGAATAAATGACATTTTCCACTGTGTTGTTTTCCACTGTGTTATCTGTCTGGGGAAGAAGCAGGTACAGTAGGATAGTGTTCCTTCCTCTTAAACTTTAAGTAATTGATTTTCCTTCATCATTACTGTAAACATCTATGCTTCTGGTCAATCTTCAAGTACCAAATCAAACTGGACTCACCGAGAACATGAGAATGTCTTTCCTACCTTAAGGCCAATTCCAGCACACAACTACACAAATACACTTGCCTCATCTTCCAGATGTTTTTATACATGCATAACTCCATTAAATAGAGCTCCACTAAAGCAAAATTACTGGTTGTAGGAAAACTAAACAGAATTGCAACAGTATTTAGGATGAGTGTCTCTGGACAGGTGAAAAGAAGATAAGAGAAAAAACTGTATCCTGAAAAACAGCATAGAACAGCAGCCTACCAGGTTTGCACATGCATTTAATTGAGATTACTTTGAGGTATGATCAGATAACTTAAACATCAGTGCACTAATAAAAGATTCATGTTTTTACAATCCATCTACACAAGTATCAATGCTATAGAGTGCCTATGCATTAATCCAAGGAAGAAAAAACAAAGACGGCTTCTAAGAACATGAGTACCATAAACACATTTGTGGTGTGGAAACAGTATTTTCTAAAAGGCACTTAAAGATATTTTATTTATTTTACTGCAGCTATTACAACAAGTAAAAACAGTGCTGCAATGAAACCATTCGTACATCACAAGTTGTTAACTTTATGAAGAACAAAGAAGCACCGATTTAAAGCTTTAAGTTCTCTACCTCAATATTCCAATTAGTGTCTTGACACAAAGACCAAACAGCACTTACAAAAGAACGAACTCTTCTTCTAATTTCATCAGTAACTGGAATATTCTAATATAAAACTCTTACCATTTTTCATTAAATGGAAAACACTACTCTTTTTCTAGGAAGCAGGGACTGAAAATAACATCAGCTCAAAAATACAGAGGATATTACCACCATCTATAATATACCACAGAAACAAAGCAGGTTGTGACTTGGCTGTGACTACTTCTCTCTAAGATCCTGCCAAGAAAGGCTTTACGAAGTGCTACCCTTGATTATTACGTTCTGATTTAGAGTTCTACATAGCAGCTAAACATGAAGAAGCTTTTCTTCAGTTCTTGTGGAAATTGGTCTATGAAGTACATAACTAAAGTATAGCACTACAATACACCAAGCCATTGAAAAAAAAAAGTCTCTAAAAGAGCTAATATTCCCTGCTAGTAAAAATTCCAGAATACTATTTCCAGTTATCAAATGTGCAGTATGCCTAAAGTGAGACACATCAGTTGCAAAAATAAAGTTTATCTTTGTGGTTATAAGGAATACTACCATACCTGTAGAAATAAAAAAAATTAATAGGTGTTACAACGCCTGCATAACTGCTTCCAATGAAACCTGTACTCTCTCTTCACTTCAGCCTTCCAAGGCACAATTACTGTAACATTCTCATCACCTGAGTGATAACTGCTAAATTTTAGTATTTATGAGAAATTAGTAATTGCTTAAATAAAGGTTATTAAAGATAACTCACCACCATCCCTCTCTCTAACTCTGTGAGTATGCACACTTTTTGCTTTACTGTGCCCTGTGTTGTCACCATATTTGTTTTCAGGGCTATCAGAGCGCCGTAACATTTTATTTGGTGGTGAAGGATCTGCGGTGTCTCGCATCTTGTCATGACGGTGATCTCCACCACCGGGGTGACTCTTGGATGAATACTTAAGAGCCTGTAACAGATCACAACAAAACAGACACTGACATTAGATATGAAGTTACAAAACTCACATTAAAATGTTCTATCTAAATTTTAGATAACTTTCCAGAATATTTTTTAATTAATTTTCATTTCCTATTAAAAAAAACAAAAACAGCACTAGTCTTTCTAATTTTAATTACCTACATTAACACAGAAAGTTCTGTAATTAGAACTCAAACCATTTCCTCCCACTATTACCTCCAACATAGCACTTGCTGGTAAGAGAAAACTAGTTTTTCTATCTTTTCACAGATAGACTACACACTTGCAGAAGTAAATGGGCCAAAGTACCCCTGCAGTACTGGGAGAAGCACAAGTCTGCACTTGCTATTAATATAAAAAGAAATTATGCTGGAAGTATAAAATTTGAGTAAGCTACACAATCACAGAATTTTCAGGGCTGGAAGGGATCTCAAGGATCATCTAGTTCAAATCACTCTGCTGTGAGCAGGGACATTTTTCCACTAGATCAGGTCCTTCAAATTGTAGCCAAGGCCACTCAGTTTTACCACTACCTTGAACTTTGGAAATGTGTTTTCAATACTAACAAACCTGTAGCAAATGTAGTAAAAACAAAAACAATTTTAGGTGCCCAAAACATGTAAAGTCTGCGTATTACATGTTCATTTTTAAAAGTATTTGTTTCATACTATTAATTTTGAATGATTCACCAAAACCTACATATTTTGCCTCACTTTAACCAGCTTTATTCTGCAATGTGAGCTTCCAAGTGGCAAGTGTTTACACTTACACGAACTGTCACTGACAGCTGCCTTGTACTGTTAGTTTACACTTCAGTGGTACAAATACAGAGAAATGTAAGAAACCACTTCAATTCCGTGCCTCAAGGAGAGTGCTATTACAATATGTAACATTCCCCAGATTCACACTTTGAGAACTGGGTTTTTTTCACTAAACACACCAGTGGTCTGAAGTGTCCACCTTATATGAAATTAGGTTATTTGCAGCAGCTTAAAGATTTGATGGTTTCAGAGCAAGCCTAGCAGCTGGCAACTGCAGAAATTAAGCTTTACTGGCAACCCCAGTTATTCAGGGTCTAAAACCATACACTGCTCAGGTTACAGTCCAGAGTAGCAGTTTTGGGGAGAAGGACGGACCTGAGGAGGGGGTGGGGGAAGAACAAGACGCCTTTTGTTTTTAAAAGGAAAACACTCACCTCCCCCTGGATCTCCACTCCACGCCAAGTGACCCCGGGTCGCTCTCCCGCCCCTCGTAACGTACCCTCCCCGACAACTAGGCCCAAGCCCTACACGGTCCTAGGCCGCTCTTCCTCGCCTCGGCCCCACAGGCCTCAGAAGAGCGGCGGAGCACCGTTCTCTCCGCGCGCGGCCGCCGCCGCACCCGCTCCCTCTTCCTCCGAGCCTGAAACGGCACCGAGGGCCCAGACCGAGGCGTCTGTTGCACCGCGGCCTGCGACGGCGGCCGAAGCCTCCGCTGGAGTAGCTCGCACCCCCCCCACCCCGCTTCTCCTCCCCTGCTCCTCCTCCTGGGCCTAGCGGCCGGCGCTTGAGGTACCTGGTAGGGCTGCGAGTCCCCCCTGCGGTCGTGACAGCTAGAGAGAAAGCGAGAGAAAGAGAGAGACGTTAACGAACAACCGTTACCGGCCGCCGGGGAAGGGTGCCCCAATATGGCGGAGGAGAGGGGGAGACCCCGCGGGGCCAGAGGCCAGAGAAGGAGGAAGGGATTTACCCATCACTGAGTCTCTGCTGTTTCCTCGCATACATTACCATCAATGCCCGGCCTGTGTGTGTGAGTGTGAGGGGACCAGGAGGGGACGGCCGCGGCCGGGCCACAGGCGCCGAGGGGGGAGGAGGGGGAGGCAGCGCTCCGCCTCGCCGCCGACCGGGGGCAGGGAGAGGGGAAGGGAGGGAGGGGGCGGCTCAGGCAGCTCGGCTAGGAACAGCGCTCACGGGCCCATCTCCTCCGCCAAACAGCGAGAGGAAAGACGCCAGGAACTCGGCCCCGCGCGCGCTGAAACACTCGGGACCACCGACTCCGCTGCCGCTACCACCGCCGCTGCTGCTGCTGCTGCTGCCGCCGCGGCCGCCGCCTCCTCCTCCCCCCGCTGCGCCCGCCGCCACCACCACCACCGCCGCCGCCGCTCCTCCAACTACATCCGGGAAACTCGAGCGACGCCGCGTTCGTTTAACGTCGGCTCTTTTCGGCTCTTTCCGACACGCTCCGTCCCCTCTGTCCCCTTTGCTCTCGGGCGACTCTGTCTTCGGGAAACATCGGCTGCCGTCGTCGAGCCCAACGCCCTTCAATCTCTCCCTTCGGCAAACATCGGCTCGTTCCGTAACTCTACTCCCTCCCACCGGCTGGCCCGCCTTGTCCTCCCCCTCGAGCGCTACCTGTCTTCGGAAAACATCGGTTATTTCCGTAGAAATGTTTTCACGCTTCCGTCAGAGTGGCGCCGAGTTCGGAAGCGCTCGGTTATTTCCGTGACCCTTCACCCGGCGGTTCCGAGGTACTGCTGGTCGGGCGCGCTCGGCCGATTGGCCGAGGGGAGCGCGCTACTTGTAGCACCGCGCCTTGTTTCCCCGCGCGGCCAGGCCGGGCTGAGAGGGACCCGACAGGGCGGGAACGCCAGGCAGGTGGGGGCAATAGAGGGAATTGCGAGAGTAAGTGGTCGGGCGGAGGGAGAGGCGCCTAACCGCGAGATAGGGAAGGTCAGGTCTCTTCTTACCTCCTTCCTTCTCCCTTTCCGCCCGGGGACTTGATGTATCGGTGGGAGCCATTTTGTGTGCGGCTTGTCTTCTGTGAGGAGGCGTTCGGCGTTGAAGAGGTTGTTAAAATGTCCCTGGGGAGGCGATGGTGGCGGCCGCCGCGCGGTTCAGGCCCTGTAGCCTGGCCACCGCAGCGGCCCCGCTTTGTTCAGACTTGCAGTGGCGGGCCTTTGTTCTTGGCCCCCGGAGACCACTGCCAAAGCTGCCGCAGCACCGGCCATTGAGGCAGCGAGGTGCTGGCGGCACAAAGGCCTGGGCGCGGTGAAACTGTTGCCGGGTAGGGGGCGGCGGGTGAGAGGCGCTAACGGGCACTAACGGCCGCCTCCGCGGCCCGGCACTCGCGTCAAATGGTAACCCCGGAGCCCCTGTGTAGCCAACAGTGGTTCAGGTGGCTCTAGGCTTTGCGCGTGAAGCGGGGCCTGTGATCAGGTTCTGATGAAGATCCCCCTCATGAGAGGCTAAGTGGAAGCCGACGCTGCTGGTGCATTCTCCTGGGAAAAGTTCCCTGCGTTATTCCTGACCCAGACTCTCGAAGTCTGAGGTACAAAGCATTATCTATTCAGAAAGGTGTTAGGATGCTGTGGCACAAACGCTCTGATGCCAGAGTTGAGCATCGTCGTGAGGATACTGTAGGAGACACCAGTTTCACTGAGGGTCTGAGTTCTGTGCTGCCCCTTTCTTGAAATGGGAAGGTACAAATGAGAGCTAGCATGTTAAACTTACACAGAGCATCTTTCCCTGTGTTTCTGCCTCTGTTAACATAGGATTATTCGCGATACGTCTCTTAAATATTTTTTATTTCCGTGTTTCTTGTTGTTTTGCTTGTCGTTGTAGGTATTGTTTTTGTGTTTTAGAGCGCAGAAGGCTGTTCGAGAGAGGGGACTAAAGGGAGCAGCGGCTGCGCTCTGGGACGGGAGTGAAGGATGACTCAGCAGGGAGCTGTTCTTCAAGGTTACAATAACGAACTAGTGAAATGCATTGAAGACTTGTGTATGCAAAAACAAGAGCTGACCAAACAAATCCAGCAAGCAGAAGAAGAAAAAAATAAACTCCAGCATGAAATCCAAGTCTTGAATGAAGAACTGGAGCGTGTCTGTGAAAACCTGGCCCAAAAAGTAGCTTCACGGAACGAACTTGATAAAATCCTTGCCGAAACTGAAGCTGCTTATATGAAGATTTTGGATAGTTCTAGAACTTTACTTAACGTCCTGAAGAAGGAAGTGGGAAACTTAAAGCATACACCAGAACTGAAAACTAATGTAACCTGAAACATTCAAGTGTTTGGACTCCACAGTGCTAAAATTCCACTAGGTGAGAAATGTGGTTAGCCACAAAACCTTACCAAAACAGTATATGCAGAGAGGGATTTTCTTCCAACCTTTTTTGTATGTTATTATTTTTAAATGCAGTAGAAAAATAGATGAAATAAAATTTCTGGTTTAAAGTCTAATTACTTAAACATTACAAAACTATATTGCAAATAGGTAGCTGAGACAGATAGGAGCCTGTTGGTTTCAACATGGTGGTGTTTCAGGGGTGTTCTGAGGGCAGGAAAAAAAAAAATCGTGTCTTATTGCTCAATTTAGAATGGCTACCAGTGAATTTCTGCTTGACTGAAAACTAGTGGATGAAAGTAGATCAGATACTACTTACTTTACAAATGCTTAGGCTTTACTACTGAAACCAAATAGAGTGAACTGCTTAATTTCCTCCAGGAGTTCAGAATTCTGATGCATACACAAAGACAGCTGGTTTGCAATCATCTCTACTTATCTGGAAGAATGGAGGGATAAGGTGAGAAAAACATGACTAATGCAGAACATGGAGGCTTAAACTTAAGGCTATATATGGCTCATGCAACTTAGCCTCGTTTAGAAACAAAGCACAATACAATATGCCAAGGCAGGTTTTGGTGCAGGTGCATACCTGCTGTGTGAAGGGCACAGTGCACCTACACTGTGTAAGCTCAGACCAACTAATCCACTTTCTGGATAAGGGAAAGATTGCTGTATTTCAATACTGTCTAGAAATCCTGAAAAATACTGTGGCTTGATAAATATGTTAAATATAAGGCCAAAGAAAATAATTTTATCTGAAATTAAATAATTGAACTTGTGGAAAGGGGGTTTTTAGTGTCCTATAGTTCTATACCCATCTATTAAGTACTTGTAATAAGATACAAGAATAGTGAACAACCTGAAATGGTGAGAAATAAATACAGTTGAAAGATGAAAGTAGAAAATGAGATCAGAAATAGTTTGCAGCTGTCAGGCATTCTTACAGATGAGGTTAAAACAGAACCTAGAGATTGGGGGGAGGTAACAGCATGGAATAAATCTCAGTTTAATCCTGTTTTCTATTTCTAGTAGTTACTAAACTTGTCTGTGTTTGTGTGTGTGCACATACACGTTTTGTCTTGCTCATTCATGTGCTAGAGCAGTAACTATTTTTAAACTATGTCTTCTAGTTAGACCTTCATTCTATATCAGTTAACTAAATTGAAAGAAGTGCAATTGTAATCTACTTATTAGACAGCTACGTCTCTCAGGTGCAAGTATAAAGGGCATCTGGATGTGAATAGTTTCAGTTACAGCTCTTCACCAGTACATGAAGCAAATTCTATGTTCTGATTGCCATGCTACATTAGTGTGACTGAGCTAATCAACAATTTACTTGTATGGCATTTCCACTGGCTTCCTTCCAGTAACGCTGAGGTGATAAAATTGGATAACCTCAGGGGTATTGCTGTTGTAGTACTGCAGTATCAGGACCACCTTTTTTTAACACAAAAAGGTAACTATTTTTCAGTAGCGAAAAAGTGATTTATTTGGCTGGATGATTTTCCCTTAGTCTGGTAGTAGAAACTAATTTACACCAAAATAAGAAAACTTACGAGAAGGTATTAACTGAAAAGCAAGGCTTTTTGCTTCTGATTGTTTTGGAGTATTTTTAAAAGAGTTTTTTGGGTTGAGAGTTTTTTATATGTTAAATACAGCTTATTATCTGGCAGGGAACTTGAAAAAAACAGTTGTATCATGGAAAACTCATTTATAGATAACAGTACAGTTAATTTCTTGTATCTTCACTCAGACAATAACGGGAAGTTTGATTGCCTTAGACAATATTCTGCACGGTCTTAATTTTTTTTTTCCCCCATATACAGTAAGAACACTGTGTTAAATCACAGCTAGCCTCCTGCGATGCATGGTTTTCAAATACAGTTAGTATTCAGGGCTGTATCATATCCTGTCAGGTGTTTGGAAACAAAAAGTAGCAGTAATTCTTCATATACTTTGGTAGTTGTTCAATAATGGCAATCCTGCTAGAGGTTTGTGCTGCATACTCTCGAATTGTAAGTAGAATTACTTGCTGTAATAGATGAACTCAAGGTACTTCCTCAAGAATTGTTGTTAGTGTGAAGGGAGAGGATACTTCTCTCCCTTCATTGCCTTTGAAGTAGAGATCACTCACCTGTGGAAGGAGATCTTTGTTATCGTGATTCATGGTAATGGTCATGAGACAATTCAAACTAATAGTTGACTGTTGCAGGGTCCATTCAAGCAAGCCAAAAAACCCAGTCTCTGTCATTCACAAGGAATGAGACACCTGATGGCAGTGAAGTTCTTTTTAAAATGCAGAAACCCAGATACAGCTGGAAGCAGTGTAGCTGCTGTAGTTCTAGGCTGTGCAAGGATTTGTTCCCTTGTACTTGGCTTTGGTGAGGTCACACCTCGAGTATTGTGTTCGGTTTTTGGCACTGCAAGACAAGAGAGATATGGAGGTGCTGGAGCAGGTCCAGAGGAGGGCAACAAAGCTGGTGAAGGGCCTAGAGAATAAGTCTTATGAGGAGCGACTGACAGAGCTGGGGCTATTAAGTTTGAAAAAGAGGAGTCTGAGGGGAGACCTCATTGCTGTCTACAGCTACCTGAAGGGACATTGTGGAGAGGCTGCTGCTGGTCTCTTCTCACAGGTAACTGGAGACACAACAAGGGGGAAAGGCCTCAAGCCGGAACTGGGTAGATTTAGATTGGATGTTAGGAAAAATTTTTTCATGGAGAAGAGTGGTCGGGGACTGGAATGAGCTGCCCAGGGAAGTGGAGGAGTCACCAACCCTGGATGTGTTTAACAATTGTCTGGATGTGGTGCTTAGGGATATGGTTTAAGATGAGTCTTGCAGAGTAGGGTTACAGGTTGGACTTGGTGATCCTGAGGGGCTTTGCCAACCTGGATTTCTGTGATTAATTTGTCCTGCTAAAATGCAATTGGCTATGCAGACACACTTAAGAAGTCTTTCACGCTGGCGAGTCGCTGGACTTGCTAGAGAAGTGTAACCTGTCTCTCTGCTTGAAACTCAAGGAATACTATTTTGGTGATCTGCAGCATTAGATAGGATACCATGAGAAGGATATTTAATTAAAATTCTGGTCCCTTTAGGGGCTTTTCTGTGAAGCCTGAAGTGTTTTTGCTTTAGATTCAAGTTGTTTAAACACTGAACTCTGTGGCTGGACAGATAAATTGAGATGCTCAAGTTCCACTGAAGCCCACAAGCCTGGAAGTGGTTTGTATTCACTCTGTAGTACACCAAGTTCCTGTTCAGCTGCTGTCTAATCCTTCAGTAAAGCTGTAAGTTTTGTGGCTTCCCTTAGCAGTTTAAGTGATTGGCTGGTTCACTTTGGAATGTACTTTGGAGGTTTTGTTTGGTTGGTTTTTAATGGAGTATTCCATTGAGGTCTCTGGTGGCCTCATCCATGTTGTGCATAGGAATTTGTGGGTGTTCTTCAGCAGTGTCAGAAAGAAACTGCCTGTACAGCAACTATTTAACTGAAAAAAGATTGGGCTCTATACCATGCTGGTTTTATGGCTAAGTGTATACCTTATTTATACAAGATACACAAAGACGTGCTTCCAATCAACAGATCACAAAATACCTTGCAGAGTATGTTAATATCTTTATCCACCTTGATAGACAGTGACACTCTAGTAGTCTGCCCCAAATCAAGGACAGGTCTGGGAATGGAGTCTTTCCTTTTTCAACCTCAACTGGATGCTCAGATTTGGACTGCTTCCAGGGATCAACTCCTGTCTGGCTTGACATAAACCACCTAAATTACATGTTCTGTGCACTAGGGGCAGGAATAAGTATAGCTGGCTAGAAGCATGCTTCTTTGCTGTTGCTCACTCCACATCATATGTAGTTGGTGATGTTTAAAAGTATTACTCATGTCTCCATGCATAACAGCTCTTAGGACAGAGTATTCCAGCTCCTGAGCAGCTGTGCTTACTTTCGAGACCTGTTCTCTCTGAGCCTCTGTGCAGAGGTGTTTGGGACCTGACTGTAGGAGATAGGTCAGAGGGAATAGAAAGAACTCGTAATGCTAACTAGTAATTACCTTTCACAAGCCTAACCTTGTCTTTACAGACCATGTTGGTTTCTCTTGTTTTCATCATGCTTCTTATTACCTTGTGCTAGTCTGCATAAGACCACCAGATACTTGCACCAACACCTTTTTAAGTGTTTTCTAGATATGGAAGCTTCTTGATATTTAAATGCAGGATCTGAATTCTAATCTATTTGTAGTAGTATTTTAACTACTCGTAATGGCAACAGGCTGTGGGGCAACCGAATTCCACCACAGCTTATTTGGGGTTAATGCAACTGAAGTAGCATGGTAGGTGAGAAATTGTGGCGATATGGATGGGTAGGGCTCTTCTACAGGCAAAAGAAACTGCCTCTAAGAATCCATTGTGATCCTGCCCTATTTTACGAAACAGCTATCCCACAGTAAGCATAGATATAAACATTTTAGATACCTTCATCTGCAGAGAGGAGAGGCAATTAAAAGTCTGTGTGCTGTGAAGTCTCTGAGCACCAACAGTATCCGCACAGACTTTTTATAGTGTTAAGGAAGAATTGGTTTTCCTGCTGTCTGGGGTGACTGAGCACAAACAATTTCTAAAGCAGGAGAGTAGCTCAGTTCTTCTCCAGCTGACTAAAATTCTGCTGACTTACATAAAGGTTTCTATTCGTGTTTATTGATAGCAAGTCTTGATGACAGACTGCCTCCTCCAGACCAGGGTGGCAGAGGAGGGAAAGGCTGTGGGCTCTCAGGAGACAACTCATCCAGTACATGGCCTCTTTTTGCCAGAAGGAATACCAACCTGGCATGATGCTTTCCAGAATCGGGAATATAGTGGGAAAAGGAATTTCAGGGGTGAAAGAGGGCCTAGGGGATTTCCTAATGTCACAGTATATTTATCTCATGGAAATAAATACAGGAAAGGTAAATGGGAAGACCGTTGAAAAGAGAAGGGCTTTCTGATGTTTACAGAGCTTTCTTTGGAATCTGAAAGGCCTAGAAATATGATCACAACATCTAGCTGGAGACTGAAGATGTGATTTAGAAATGGAATAATTTCTCAAACTGAAGCTAAAGATACTAGTGCGTATGGTACATAAAGGGCAAGACAGAGACATTTTAGTAAAACTGACAGTGAGTGAGGTTAAGCTGCTGAGAACAGAGGAATCTTCCTGAGATTAACTGCCAAAATTGTCTAATTTTTCAAATGTTTTCTATTAAAATTTATAAATATAGTATCTTACATGAAGAATCATTTATCACAATAGAAATAATTAAATCCTGAGCAACATGAAGATGAATTTTTTATGCCATCCCACAATTATTCTGAACAGATGCTTTTAATTTGGCCCAAGCAATAGCATGGAGGTTTTGTGGGTATCATAATATGCAATCTAGAGCTGAATGATTTGTTTTGGTCATCACAGAAAGGGACAATGAAAGGGAATATGACAAAAATATAGAAAACAATGAGTAGGTCTGCACATAATTTTGGCTCTCATTTCTATAATAAATTTAATGGCAGTTTGTGGTTTGTTTAAAGTTTCAGCTCTCAGATTTATGTAGTAAATAAGATTTCATTATAGAAAAACAAGTTTCTAATTTTCAGGACTACAAGAAGACTAATACAGAACAAGAAAAGGAACAAAATACTTTTTTTAAGAGACGGATTTGTGGAGTTTTAATTCTAAAATCTAACGTCTTACTCTTAGGTTTGTGCCTTTTAATTTTTTTTTAGACTTGATCCTCCTGTCACAGCTTAGATCCATATTTATAGTGTGTTAGGCACATTAAGCCCTGTAGCCCATCCTTTTCTTTCCTTAAAACATCTTCTTAGAGCCTGGAGAGCCACATGCCTCTGCTTTCTATTTTGCATACTTTTTCCTTCAGCAAATGAGCACTTGATTTCAACTCTAATCTGGAATAACTCCAGGTATGTGCAGGGAGCCATCCCATTTACACCCTCTTCTTCCTTCCTAACAAGGTGGTAGCGGGGAGGAGAGTCAGGACTATTGTTCTCCCTCACCGTGTCCCTCCCACAGCAGCAACAGCAGCCAGCATTGTTCCTTTTTATTTACTTCCCGCTCTGTAAACCAGCAGGGCTCACAGCAGAGGGATGCAGCTCTCATCATTAGAATAATCAGGCTGATTTGAGTGAATGACAGGGTGAAGGGAGGCTTTCCTGCAGCATTCACCACTCAAGTCTGGGCACTCACCCAGAGCAGGGCAGTGCTGAGACTCCATGCTGTCTGTCACCCTCAGCTCCTCAGCCAGGCTGGAGAGCTTCCAAACTTTTTATCTCGGTGCACATGTACAGATAGCAATTAACACTTTTTTCTTCAGATGGTATTCTTTACAAGTTGGTAAGTCCCATGTTAATACTCAGTCTGTTTAAAATAGTAAAAGAAGGGGGGAAATCCCCTGTTGGAACCTCCCTCAGCACTAAGTTAAGTGGAAATTTTGCCCTACATAATGCTCCTCAAGCAGGTTCACTGTGTCACTGGAACAGGGAGTGCTGGTATGGCTTTGTTCCTCTCAGGCACTGTGAAAGTTTTGTATTGCTTTCAGGAAAGGTTTGTGCATGAGGAGTTAGGAAATCTTTTTCTAGGGAAAATCAGAATAGTTTGGGTTGGAAGGGGCCTTAAAGATGATTTTGTTTCAACTCCCATGCTGTAGGCAGGGACAATGTTATCAGCATTCATCACATTTCCTTGGTATCTCCATGGCAAAATACAGTGTGTGCCTGGGAAGTTCTACTGAAGTCTAGAAGACTCACTTAAAATGCACAGAGAGGTATTTAAAAACACATTTAAGCTTTTCAGAATGTACTAAACAGGCAAACAAGATAAATGACAATTCTGCCTGTTGTGTTTCTGCCAGGTAGCACAGTTTAAAACCAAATTTGCAAAAACTGCCAACTGCTTGCACTTCCCAGTGCAATGCTTGTGGTCACTTTTACTAAGGAACCATATCCATCATTTGTGTTTGCTAGCAAGATAGTATTTGTAGTGCCTGAAAGGAAAGTCAGTAATTTGGTAAATCACCACCAAAGCCTATAAGAATATTACCTGTTCAGAAGCAAACTGATGGTACCAGAGTTTCAAGAGCAGTTGTTCAATAGCCTTCAGCATTGCAGACTCCATGGGAGGCCTCAGGGTATCTGAGGAGCTCACAGTATAACCAGGACAGGGAAGTAGACCTGATCATTTTATTGTGTTTGTTACACACTGCTGTGAAAAAAAAATAAGGGAATTATATGGCTTGTAGCAAAAGGCCTCATGCCACCTATAGGGAAAAGCAAATCAACATCCAGCATTTTCTACCACCTTCAGGCCTTGGTTGTGTCTCAAATGCTCCCAACGTATTCTTGGTTAGAACATTTGCCTTTGTATTTGCATGCACATAAAAGCAGTGCAAGACCTACTTTCACCCATCTCATTCCCTATGCAAAATGTCGGTCAATTTGGCTCAGCAGATTGACAGTTCTGGCTGACACAATGTTCATCTGTGTGGAAATATACCATCCTACAATGTTGCATTCCTTCGAAACTGAGCAAGCCCTCTTACCTTGGTTTTGTGAAGTGGGAGAGAGAGGGCGAGTGCAGCTTCAGACTTGGCCACTGTGCTTTGTTGGTGGAAGAAGAAACTTTGGTACTTACTGATACCTGATTACTCTTATGTTCACCAGAAAACGGCATCTGAAGTGCTCTCCAAAGCACAACTTTTGTTCAGGAGTCAGAAGGTGATCTTTTCAGGGATTTTTCTGGTGAACGTGGGGTGTTCCCAGAGGCAGAACTCAGTTTGTGCTGCTGCGTACTGCTATAAAATCGAGAAATCGTTAAAACATTGCATTGTACCTCTGCTAAACAATCATACTGTACTTGCTTTCCCTCTCCTCAAAATTACTGCCTTGGGGAGGTAAAGAATTGCTGTTGCTATAAACTGTAATCCAGATCAGATGTGTATGAGGAAAGGCCTTGCTCAAATATCAAAGGAGTCTTAAACTGTCAAAACAGAGCCAGAGAGAAACCCTGAGGGAATCAGAGAAGTAATTTATGACTGACCTTCATTTTAACTGGGAAATCCATGCTCCTGAATGGCTGTGCTCCTGTGAATGTGTTTTGTTTTGTTTCAGCTCATTGGGAATCTTTGCTGCAGCAGTATTGATCTGAGCTCCTGAACAGTGAGCTGGGGATGAGGAATCGCACATGCATTTCAGAAACAATTTTCTGTGCTGAACTCCTCGCTGCAGTGACAGTGCCCAGCTTTGTTGTCCTCTCTGCCACAGCACTGCCTTCGGGGCTCACTTCTTTGTGTTTGCATCATCACTTGCTTAAATGACTCCACATTTTCTGCATTCTTAAAACCCAGCCAGACGGGCTTTGGGAGAAAAATGAGTTAACTCTTCAAGGGGATTTTGGCTGTCTCAGGAGCAGCTGATGTCTGGATGAGCTCTCAGTTGTTCAAAAGCCAAACATTGCAAGAAGAAACAGACACATTTAATCTCTGCAGTCAAATATAAAATCGTGGTGCCTCAGTGTCTCCTGTGCTGCATCTTTTTTTACATTTTGCAGAATAAGATCTGACTGGGGACCTTCTATGCTTCAAAACAGTTTAGATTAGAACCTAGTTCCAAACTTCTCTTTGCAGTGGACCCAAACTGCACACTGAATTTGGGGGGAAATTCAGATCTATATTTCCATCTATATTTCATGGCTCAATTCTAGCTATAGTTTAAACCAAAGATACTTAGCCGTTGTCAGCTCCTGTGTTCCCCTGGCTTCCCATCAGCTGTGCTATATTAAAGCAAATACACATTTTCATAATTATGCTCTGAATTCTTTTTAAATTCCAGTTAAATGCTTTGATGAAAAAGCTTTTTTTCTGCATTGTACCTTACATTTAACATGAACCAGCAGTGATCAGCACATGTAATGAAAATAATGTTGTGAGGAAAAGCCCGTGGAGTCATCCATTCTGAAGATACCTCTCACCAGGATGGTAGCTGTTTGTAAAGCACACTTCTTGTCTGATAATCAGAAAATGATAATCTGTCATAAAACTCACAGCTCCTTCACAGTTTCCCTTCTCAGCTTTCTCTGTGACAGCTGTGGACAACTGTCAATATGTGTAGGAAACCAGCTTAAAAACAAACAAAAAACAACCCCACACCACTAAAGTTTTATGTCTGATGCAAAATAAGTGAATCTTTTAAACTGAGCTTTTTCAGGTAGAATCATAGAAGGTGGAGGGGTTGGGAAGGGACCTATGGGCATCATTAATCCAACCCCCCCCTGCCAAAGCAGGATCACCTAGGGCGGGTCACACAGGAACTCATCCAGATGGGTCTCAAAAGTCTCTAGAGAAGGAGTCTCCACAACTTCTCTGGGCATCCTCATGAGAAAGAAGTTTTTCCTCATGTTGGGATGGAACCTCCTGTGTTCCAGTTTGTTTATGTAAAAAGGTAGAAAACCCTTTGGAGTTAACTGGATGGGAGTAGTCTGGTTATTTTTCATCATTGCAACATGTTGTTTTGCAACACAAAATATGTCCATTTACAGTAAATACAGAGATGTCTGCAATAAATTCACTGCGGAGTTTGGGAAACACAGATGGTATTTCTTGCCCGTTCCCAAAGGGCTGCATTTGCTCTAGAGAAAGCCGAGGTTTTAGCTATTCTAGTATTTTTAGGAGGTTTTTCATCCCCATCATTTGTACTTCCCTAACAAGAGATAGAACCTGATTTACTGTTTATCTACCATCAAGCCAGGAGATGAAACACTTCGTTTTGTCACTTGCGAGATGTTTCTGCTGCCTCCAGGGCAAAACTTTCAAACCCAGTGCGTTTGTCATGGGGTCTTAGTACTCGCTGCATTTTGAATCGAGAAAATCACGCGTGGGTGGCGCGACAACAGCCAATAGCGTAGCTCCAGCGTGTCTCTGGAGCATCCCACTGGAATCCCTTCTCCGGGAAAGCCCTGGCTGGGCGACTTGCCCTTGTCGCCAGGAGGTGGCACGATGCTCCCACTGTGCTCCCGGCGCTTCCCGGTGCTGCTCCCGGCTGGGCTCCCGCAGCCGGGGCTCGGCGCTGCCGGGGCTCGGCGCCGCCGCCTTTTTCGGCCCTGAACTTGCCTGCAGACGGTCAAGCCCTCAGTGACAGGGCTGTCACAAGCTGCAGGTCGTTTCCAGCACCTGTTTTCTGATTGCTTTTGTTTTTCCTTTGAGATCAGCCGAGATAGAGCTGCCCTTGCCTCCCCGCGAAGGGAATGGAAAAGTGAATGGGGCCGTCATTTATAGAAGTAGTTAACATATACATGAAGAAGACATGTCTATTAAAAAGAGTGTGATCAGAAGGTCAAGGGAGGGTCTCCTCCCTCTCTATTCTGCCCTGGTGAGGCCACATCTGGAGAACTGTGTCCAGTTCTGGGCTCCCCAGTTTGAGACAGGGAACTACTGAAGAGAGTCCAATGGAGGTGCACAGAGATGCTGAGGAGACTAAAGCATCTCTCTTATGATGAGAGGCTGAGAGACCTGAGGCTGTTTAGATTGGAAAAGAGAAGACCTGAGTGGGGACCTTATAAATGCCTATCAATATCTAAAGGGTGGAGGACAAGAGGATGGGGTGACTCTTTTCAGTGGTATCCAATAAGAGGAAAAGAGATAATGGACACAAACTGGAACACAAGAAGTTCCACCTCAACGTGTGGAAAAACTTTCCTGTGAGTGTGATGGAGGCCTGGAGCAGGCTGCCCAGAGAGGTTGTAGTCTCCTTCTCTGGAGACTTTCAAACCCTACCCGGCCACATTCCTGTGCAACCTGATCTGCACAGACCTACATTAGCAGGAGGGTTGGATGAGATGATCTCCAGAAGTCCCTTCCAGTCCCTACCATTCTGTGGTGAATAAGCATATGCAACATTTCATAGTAACCTTTGTCTGGGCTTATGTTCGTATCTTCAACACTTCTGGAATTTTCACCTCTCATTATATTGCAAGACATTTAATTTGGGACACTCCAGTGAAGGCAGAATTGCTGTGCCCTTTAAACACAAAAGGGGGTTGAATCGTGCAGCTTACAGCAGGGCCTGTCTTTGTCCTACCAAATGATAGGCTTCGAAGTGAGAGGGCTAACTCAGGAGCCAGCTTGTCTTTGCTTCCCTCTACAGTCGCTGGAAAGATCTAGCAGCTTGAAAGAGTGATCCAGCATACACAGCTATAGAAAAAAAAATCTATGCAGTTAACCCCATCCTCCAGAGGGAAAAAAATAATCAGGGTCTGGGGACAATAAAATGCAAAGTATTTTTTGTATATCCAGAACTGTGATGCGTAACCCATTCCCACTGAGCTCTGCAAAATACAAATCACCACTCTCATTTATTCTGTCAAACACACACAAGATGGCTTAAAGATGTTACTGCCAGCAACTGCCTGTGAAGTGAGGGAAATGTTCTTGTGGCAGCATTTTCTGCACACTGATTGATGGGCAAAACCTGCAAATGCACCCAGGGAGGAATTCAGGAATTCAAAAGCCTCTCAAGCTTCAAATTCTTGCTGAAAGTAGACCAAGTTCTGCTCTCCTGAATTGCATATTTCATTTAACTATATTAACAATAAACAAATGGTGACTTGGAGGCAAAGAGGAGGGCAGAGTGGCGATCTGTGCAAATAGCTCCTGCCTGGCAGAGCAGCAGGCTTCTCTCTGCCACTCTGCAGATTCCTTTGATGTCTGGGATTCCTCTGGCTTTCCTGATCCTGTCCTTGCCATTTCAAGGATCAGAGCAAACACATTTTAAATCTTCATCTTTTACAGCTCAGTTCCTGCACATTCTTTTAGCATCGTTCCATGGCTCCAGGTTTGGCTACAAGCAGGGATCACACTGGAGATGAGGAAATGATGGACAAATGCCCACCACACAGACTCAGTCCAGACTTGCATGCAAGTCCAATAGGCCCAGACTATGGCAGGCTTGCTGCATCTGCAAGGAGGGCATGATGAACTTTCATCCTTCATAGTCCCTACCTGACTTCACAAAATTATGAGCCCTTTCAGACCTTCTCCTTCCTGGGAGCCTCAGGGCACTTGTGAAAGACTTTACAATCCTCTCTCTGAACTTCTGGAGTCATCTATGCTTTATTTTCTTTTAAAAACACCAAGTAGGAAAGAAGTTGTCCTCCTGTTCTGATTTTCTCCTGCCTGTTCCTGAGGGAGAATGCCCCTCTTCAGAGAGGTGCAAAGTGCAGGCTCCAAAATTCCCACTGCCTCTAATGGAGTGGAAGGGCTGAGATCCAGGCAATTCTTTGAACATGTAGGATGCTCTGTGTGAGGTTACATAAAACGACATTCACTACTACTACTGCTTGGAACAGCAGGTCTGCTTTTCAAACACAGGCTTCTGAAGCAGAAGCTATAGTGTCAGTACAGTAATAACACTGCCTGCCTCCTATTTGCTCTGAAATTTTCAATTGCAGTTAGCATGTGTCTTGAAAATTTCATTCTAGCTGTGACTGGAGTGGCAGATAAGGGATGTGTTGTTCTGGTGCTGTGAGCCAGAGGCTCATTTCTTCTTTATCTGTGGCAGTGGGAGCACAGACAATGAAAAGTTGTATCTGTGACAGCTACCTCACTGAAGTGCCAGGGTTATTGTACTGTCTGTGAAGCTACAGGAAAGATACTCTTCAGGTTTCTTTTTTTTTTTTTTTTCTTTTCCCTTTTTTCTGAGTACAGACATGTTTGAACCAAGACATTCCATCTTCTCTTAGCTGCCAGCTCCTGAGCACAAGGTTCAATGTTTTTCTTGTACTTGCTATAAAATTGCCTAATCAAAGCCTTCCCTGCTCTGCTATAGCTGTTTCATTATTCATTATGGTAAAAATATGAATTCAACCTTGGCAGAGAAATGAAACAGGAATGAACTTTCAGCTCTTTGGTTTCTGAAGGTGAGTAAGTCTCTGGTGGAGTTTTGCACACATGGTTGGAATAGTTCCCCTCGTTTACACTGGCACAGCTCCACTGACTGCCTCTGCACTGCCTTGATTCACACTGCCAGCAGCAGGGAGCTAGACACTCAGGGGGCTGAGACAGCTCTATTTTTTTCATATTGCTTGTCCAGTTTGCCTTTTAAAACTGAACATTTAAAATCAGACATAAAGAAAAATAGAATTTTTGTCCTCTGGGCTATTAATGCTACTTGACCAGAGAGACAGAGAGGAAGGAGCTGTATCTGATGCACCAAGGCTGACCCTGGAAGAAGGAGAGGTTGAATAACAGTATGAAATACCCACTGGGTATTTAGTTTCTCATTTATAATTCTTTTACATAATGCACTGGCAATAAGAAGCTCATTTTTAACCTGGTTTACCCAGGAAATACAGCTTGTATGTTTACACCTGTCACATCCCCTCCCCAGCCTTCCTCCCATCACCCACTTTTTGTCCACTTACTGGCATGTGGCAGAGTAAGCCCAAAAGTGAACCTGGCAGTTGTGCAGGGAACAGATGAATACCTGCCTCACCCCAGCAGGCAGAGTAAAGACATCTGCACTCTGGCTGAAGAGAAGGCTTCAGCCATGGCAGCTGCACCAGGGCAGGAGTGGTGGGCACCTCTGCTCTCACCAAGGAGACCATAGGCACTCGGGGATGCCACAGGATGAAGTGGTGGCACCGAGATGCAGGAAGGAACTGGGAGGGTAAGTGGGATGTGGGAGAGAAATCTGTAGGAAACCAGCCACTGTTAGCTCCACTGCCCACAGCAGTGACCTGACACAAGGCAGGAGCTAAACTGAAGTTCTTCCCAAGGTATCTGCTGGTAAAATAAATGAAGCCAGTTAAATTAAACATCCATGTCACCATCCAGCAGCACAGCTGAGCCTGCTTTGCCAGTCTGCTAACAGCAGTAGGCACTATAAAGCTACTAGTTTATCATCCAGGTTTATCATCCTCCTGGTTTATCATCCAGGAGGGTCGACTTTAGTGTCTGACATACTGCACATTCATCTCTGCATCTCCAAACCAGTGGACATGGAGCACAAGGTGTCTGCTCTCCTTTGGAAAAGGAAATAAATATCCACTTATCTGCACAGTGTGTGAGCGGATCTAGCCATGTTACAGGAAACTCATTAATCTCACATGGAAAATAAATAAACCCGGAGAGAAAAGGATGGGTGGGATTTTAACTTCCTCTCTTTCTGCAAATAGTTGTTTTATATGAACCAAGGGCTTGCCAAAGGTTTTTAAGAGGAAACTTACTGTGAAGGACAAATAGGTTTGTTGAATATTTTAGAAGGTTTTCAGTGGAGGGCTAATTTAGGGTGGTGTTGGGAAAACTCACCTGTTAAATGCTGTCTGATACTTTCCACTATTAGACCACATTTTCCATTGCTGAAGCCATTGTCAAACTTGAGGCACCAGAACTCACATTTTCCATGGCAGGTGTTTGCCTGAGGCTCGACATGCGTTGGGGGTATGAGTCTGTTTCAAGAATTGCCTTGGGCTGAGTGTGTATAAAAATTTCAGCCCAAATGGTTTTGCTCTTCACCAAGTGTAAGGAAAAAAAAATGAGCTGTTTCCTTCACATTAAAATGAATAGCAACCTCTTCTTTAGACAGTCCCAAAGGCCCCATACATTGGAGCCTGACACACAGAAGGAGGAGTGATTCAGTCACTCTGGAAATTCACCTCAGCCCTGTTGAATTACAGGCCTGAGCAAAATCAGTTTGGACTTTCAGAAATCCTGCCCTCAGTGGTTCTGTGCTAGTCCGGGGCAGAACAAGATGCTTTTCTTCAGCTGGTTTCAACCCTTCTCCTTTGGACCCTGCTGCTGGTCTGGGGTAAGCCAGCAGAAATGGTCACCCAAGGAAGGGACAGGCTGGAAAGGTGAATCAGTGAAGATGTGAGAGCACTCTGGGCAGAGACCATGGGACAAGGAAGGCTGGGAAGATGAAGGTGGTGGTATAGCAGAGCTGGTGCTAGACAGGGATAGAGCAAAAGAGGGCCGAGCTGGGAGAAAGAGATCAGGGGGTCTGTGGCTGCTATACCTGCAGCCAATGGCCAACGTGTAGCACAAGGTAAGACAGCAGCAGTCTTGTTTGCTGGTGAAAATGCTGGTGGTCACTGACAGTCTGTTTGGAATGACACAGTTTAGAGAGTGGCAGAAAGAGTAGTCCAAACTCATTTTCAGACAATGAAGGGCTGGACTTTCAAGGTATAGTCACATAAAACCAAAAATCAAAAGAACTGGAAAACTGGTGACTGTCCTTTATTTGCCATAAAAATATGACTCTGTAGCTGAAAACAGCCACTACTGGTGTTCTTGCTTTTTCTTCACAGGTGGGAGAGATTGTTGCCTTGAAAATCCACTCACTGAGATGCCTTTATACAGCTTTAAATGCTAGTCTTTCCCAAAGACAGGCATCTGCCACTAGGGTACCCGGCACTTCCGCAATAATCCATGGAATCAGCCAACACCTTTCCAGCATCCTGGATCTGCTCTTACACCATTTGTAAAAACAGAAACTGAGAAGGAAGAGAGTTTGCATTGAGTGACTACCAATTCTCACTCTGAGCCCAGCAGTTTGGTCTCTGACCACTAAAGGTTGTGGCTGCTCCCTCGCTGGAGGTGTTCAAGGCCAGGTTGGATGAGGCCTTCAGTGACCTATTCTAGTGGGAGGTGTCCCTACCTATGGTGGGGTGTTTGAACCAGATGATCTTTGAGGTCCCTTCCAACCTAAACCATTCTATAATGCTATGATTCATTCTAAAGCAGCTTAAAACTGAGTAATTTGCATGGCATTCACCAAGCCTGCCCTGCCAAGATGCAGCTCTTTCTTCAGATGAATCCATAATTTTTGGCAGTCAAGAGTTGTTAATAGCAGCAATTTGTAACAGCAAAACATGGCTGTAAATATTCTTCTCTAAGCTTTATGACATCCAGGCCATGAGGTTGTAAGGACCCCAAAAACCACTCATCACAATCCAGAGTTATGTTTCTATGAGGATGTAAAGATCAGAATGGGAAGCATTTTGAGAATATTTATGGGTACCACAGATGTTCTCATTTAAGGTAAGAAATTAATGAGAATGCCAATTTATAGTCACGGGATGGGTGCTCCACTAATTCAGGCATATGTGTTCCAGATAGTACAGGCTGGAAAAGTGAAGTGTGAAAGAGACACAGCCAGAACATCTGCAACCAAATTAAAATACCATATTCCTTGTGGCCACAGAACAGCATTTTGACAGTATATATTGAGGAGAGCAGACATGGTAGTTGGATTGCTGGTTTGGATGGCAAATACCTGATATTCAAATCTGATTCCATAGAATTCAGGTGCCTAAGCAAGGAGGCAGGAATGACGTTTCAAGGGTGCAGCTTGGGACAGGAGAGAAAGGAAAGGAGGGCAAGCACATCACATTTAATGGTCCATCTCTGCTTTTATATTGGACAAAGAAATAGCCACAGGTCAACACTCTCTACACCAAAGATCACTACTGAGATTCCTCCATTTTTCATCCATGGTAGTTTGGGTGTTGACAGACACTGCTCCCCTGAACAGATTCCCCAACATCTCATAATAGTTTTTAGTGTGGGGTCATCAACTTGGATTTCTTTTCTCTATCAGCCACCTGGTTTCACAAAATTGAACTTACCTCTGAGTAAATTCTAACTTAGCTTTGAGATCTATGCCAACTCTCACTGAAACTTGCTAACAAATCCAAGAATTATTGGGAAGACACAGATATGTAAGCCTTGGTTCTGCAGAAGCTAAATAAAAAGAAAAGAAACTAGAAAGAAAGGGGAAAGGAAAGAAACTAGACAGTAGGAAATCTGTGTTATTTTGTACAGACTGAGAAACTGAATTGGGTTAATCCAAGCACATCAAAGGCTTTATAGCCTCTGCAAAATCCTCCTCCCTTAGCTATTTCAAAAGCCTCAACACAGTGGAGGTTTTGCATCTGTGGAGTGCAGCCACTGCACATACTCTTGTGCTTGGTGATTACTTTCTGCACACTGATAGGGAGGGAACTGCAAGAGATAGTTTTGAAGTCTGGAGTAACAGAACAGTGAATCCTGGCTGCAGTGGATCCTCTCTCTGAAAACCCTACTACTCAGCAAAAAAAAAAAAGGTCACACACAAAACTGATTGCAAAAAGGAGTCTTCTCCTTAGTGCCTGAAAATACAACATAAGCATGTAATATTATCTGGATGTAGTTACATGAAATGATATGGTTTTGTTGTACCAATTATTTTGGGGTAGGGGAAGGGATAAACCTTACCTAGCCAGTTGGATATGGCTGCATTGGAATTAAGTTTTCTGTCTTTAATTTAGAAGTAAAAAAAAA
>VWZE01008839.1:706-18356 GCA_013396675.1 Eubucco bourcierii
TACTGTAAAGTCTCCTTGAAGCCTTCTCTTCACCAGGCTGCAGAGCCCCAACTCTCTCAGCCTGTCCTCAGAGCAGAGCTGCTGCAGCCTTCTGATCATCTTTGTGGCCTTCCTCTGGACCTGCTCCAGTGATTCCATGTCCTTCCTGTGCTGGGGGCTGCAGAACTGTCATATTTTGTTCAAATACTTAGTGGTAAAACTGAGAAACCAACCATACACCTGACTAGGTAACTTGGAAGAAAAGTGTAATACTACACTTGCTCCCAGGGAGGGAGACTCAACAAGATCTCTGTTCCTGCAGGTCCTCAGATGCTGAGCTGTTCCAGTAAAAATTAGAGGTCCAGAAATACAAACCGAATGGAAATTGTTGAAGAATTCTCCTTTGCTATATTTTTTAAATACTTTGCTGTAAATTGTACCAAAGGAATGAAATTAAAAATAGTTCTGAACCCTGATGGCATTGGTAGTTTAGAACCAATTCTCCTGTCTATATAAGCTGTTTGTTGCCTTCTCTTTCCCTGTTGGTTAGCACCAGAGGGCATATGCGTGGGAACACAATCTTAATGTTTTATAAACCTTCCTCTGCTTCTGCTACTTTGCTCCTTAATCCAAAATCCTAATCCCCTGTGACATCCCTATTAGTTGCTCTGAACAAAATTCTGTTGCCACAGATGGAGGATTATGACAGGGGCAACGGCTGTAAGCAGCAGGAGTAGATAAACTCTCAGAGACAAAGATCCTTTTACCATGCAAATGGCCCATAGTACTAAGGAATGAGATGAAGCATAATACCAAGCATCTATGCTGTGCATCACAACTGACTCTAAAGATGGCAGATCAGGCTTCGAGCATCCTTATGATGTTGTCAGGCTTTCAGAATTTGTCATCACTGTGTTTCTTCCCTTTTTTTCCCTCTGGCTGCTTTGAAAGCACCATTTCCATCTTCACAGTTGGTTTCTGTAAAATACAGTCAGAAACCACAACACTGGTCATGAATTCAAGTCTTTTGGCTCGCTGGAATGTCTCACTACAAGTACCTCAAGCCACAGGTATTAGATCTCCCGCAGTTTTATTCCTTGAGTAGAGTACTGTTCCTGTCTCTTATGACCCCTAGACAAAGGATATGCCCATTGTCAAGTGCAATTACTGACTGAAGTGTTCTCAGAAGAATGTAGGAAGAGAGAAGAAACTGTCATTAAAAATGCTATTCTACTTTGCTTCTGTGCAGTGTCGTTTACAGTTGATGATGGATCAATTTTGCATAGAGTCACAATTGCTTTCTGTTCTTATTTTTGAAATATACTTAACTTGCTTGTTTATACTGCTAGGAGTATTTGCATTCATGTTTAGTTAGAGGTTAGATAACAGGTAGTGAGGTACAGGAGAGATATCAGTTCCTTATTGCTCATACAATCATAGAATCATAGAATGGGAAGGTTGGAAGGGACCTCAAGGATCATCTAGTTCCAACCCTCTGCCATAGGCAGGGACACCTCCCACTAGTACAGGTTACTCAAGGCCTTCTCCAACCTGGCCTCAAACACCTCCAGGGAGGGAGCAGCCATAACCTCCCTGGCAACCTGTGCCAATGCCTCACCACCCTCACTCTGCAAACAACTTCCTCCTAACATCCAGTCTAAATCTTCCCTCTGCCAGTTCAAACCCATTGCCCCTTGTCCTGTCATTTCAAGACCTTGTCAATAGTCCCTTCTCAGTCTTCCTGTAGCCCCCTTCAGATCCTGGAAGGCTACTCTAAGGTCTCCTGGCAGCCTTCTCTTTTCCAGGCTGCAGAGCCCCAACTCTCTCAGCCTGTCCTCATAGCAGAGCTACTGCAGTCCTCTGAGCATCTTTGTAGCCTCCTCTGGACCCACTCCAACAGTTCCATGTCCTTCCTGTGCTGGGGGCTCCAGGACTGTACATCCTATCCTATTCTCAGATAGGTGAGGCATTTTAGGCAAAATGACAACTAATATTCTATTTCAAGTTGTTAAATGTTGTCCCTTCTTTTGCTGGACCAGAGTAAGTTTGAAGCAAGTATCAGACCTCAGCCTGATGTGTACTTATCTATGTGTTCATAGCCATTTCTTTTAGAAATGTAAGGGCAAGAGGGAAGCATGCATGCACATGTGCCTGCCAGCCCACACTTTACAGCCTGTCAGCACTGTTGTAATCCTGCAAGTGATCTGTTAACTTCACACTGTGTCACTGAGACCACTGGGATTTGTATAGTCACAAATGAGAGGCAGGTAGGTGGGAAGAAGATGCAGAGGGGATGTGCTGGTTTGAGGCTAAATGGAAGATTTTACTGAGAGAAATTAAATCCTTAGCTGTGAGAAGAAAAATGACAGTAACCTGTATCACTCATTCTGCTGAGAAATGCAACTAGTCAAAATATAGCTAAGAAACTCACTTCTCAGTCAGCTCTCAGTTGTTGTCCTGCTCGCTCACTCTGGCGGTGTGTGATTGCTTCTGCCTTAACTCTAATCCAACCTAACCCTTTATTTCCTCTAACCTCCTTATTGTCTTTTTGACATCTCACCTCAGATCTCTCCAGATTTATCACATGAGGTATACAGGGATTGATCTGCTTATTTCTGAAGGGAGGGGGAAAAAGGAGAGATGGAGTTTTGGGTTTGGAACCTCCTGGCAATCTGATTGTTTTGGAGGGGTTTTGTGTTTCTGTGTTACTTTTAACTTGTGTGTAACTGTAACTATTTGTGTATATTGTGTGTATATATGCTTGTAAATTGTGCTAAGCTGTAAATATGACTTCAGTCCTTAACTTCCCACCAGCTGAGTCTAGTCTGGGTGATTTCACTTGTGGGGGGGACACGATGATAGGACAGGTAATTCCCAAACCATCACAGGGGAGGAGAAAAATGTTGGAAAATGCCACTCAGCTTTCAGTATCGTAACAGTTTTCTTTCTGTGGCTGCCTCTGACCCCTCTTTTCAATAGGTGATTTTATTTTCAGCATTTTTCAGCCCACTTTTATTATCCACACTTACAGTTCTGCCTATAACTTTTGGCTTGGTTTTTGAACCACATGGTGTGACATGGAGCTTCCAGTCAGATGTGGGTTCTGCAAAGGCTCTTAAATGTAAAAGTGCTCAGATGCATAATCTAAGTATCAGTGGTGCTGTGTAATTACAAGATGCAGTCCTACTTCTGTGGATGGTGTCAGATGGAGGTCGAGGAGCTTCATTCTGGTTTAAAGCACTTGAAAATGCTGTCTTCACATTGGTGTGTCCTGTTTAATCTTTGAAACACAAAATAGTGATACTGATGTGATGAAGGATTAGGTATGAGAAGTAGGTTGCTGTTCCTAACAAAGATTGTGAAGGAAGATGCTGGGATAGGCAGAGCAGTTGCTGCTTTTGCTATTCTTATGCTATTGCGATCCTTATGCTATTGTCCTGGACTAGAAGTGGTTGACAAACTGATGTCAGGCAACCTACCCAGTTGACCCTCTGTTATTTACTCTTTATTTTGTTTATTCTTCTTCTCCAACAAGTGAGGGGTATAGAACAGCAAGTATGTCAGCTGTAGTTCTACATTTCATTTGAAGCCCTGCAGGATAAGAGCAGCATATCTTCATCTAGAATGCTGAAGATAAAATACTTTCCCAGGAAGTAACTGCTGAACTCAAGTTCTTGTAGTCTGTGGCTTAAAGCTTCACATCTGCTCTCAGGTGATTCACAGTCTAGCTACATCCTTGTGGATGACATGCTAGCTGTTATTCAGAGTCTCTCTGATCTGAAGATTGCATTTTTGCCTGTTAATTGGGTTGTGTCTTTTCAAGGTCTGAGTAGGATCTGTGTTATCTCTTAATCACAGAAAAATGAAAGTCTGTACTGTTAGTAGTGGCTGCAGAAACCAATCAGAGTAGAGCAGTGCCATGGGCTGACATCATGGCCTTCTGAGGACTTTGTTGGTATGTTTCCAGAGGAACCTATGTAATAGGACTGGTCAGTGTCTTTTTTCTCAACCTATAAAGTAAAGTTGTAGCCAGCTGAGGCTGTAAAACTTCAGTTCAAATCCATATATTAGGGTTCTTTGAGTTGAGTGAAGCGTTGTGCATGGGCCCATTTCTACATTTTGTTGTGAAATGTGCAGTTGTCTTTGTGCTCATTTTACCTGAGTTTCTTGCACGTGCAAGAATGGTTTGGTTAGTGCTTTTTCTGTTTTTACAGGAGGATCCTAGTAGTAATGGTAAGAATGAACTGGAGCTACAGTGGACCTGACTCAAATTATTCTCTTGGCTTTGTTTCACCCTTTTCTTGTCATCCCTTTTTCAGGACCAAGCACTACTTGTCAGGAAGATTCCTGTGCGAATCAAGGTATCTGTAACCAGCAATGGGAAGGCTTCACCTGTGATTGCTCCATGACTTCATATTCTGGGAGCCAGTGCAATGACCGTAAGTAGGCTTTTCCTTTGGATTAGGTAAACTGAGTTCTGGTGGATGGAATCACAAGAAAACAAATTGCTTATTTTACTTTCAGTTGTAATACAGCTTTGAAAGCTAATTCAGTCAGGCCAATGATAATAATTGATGCTAATGGAATTCCTGGTTTAGAGAACCCAGAAGTGACTTTTATATATTATGTGTAATATTTACACAGGTACAAAATCCTTCGGTTTTGTGTACAGAATTGTACTTTGGATTTTTCCTTCAAAACTTGCAGACCAAGACAGGAAATCCACGTAAAACTGCTGATCAGTGTTGTTGGTTGTCTTTTACTGAATTCCTAGCTGCATGCTGAGATGAATAATTGGGTACTGTTTGCTAGAATGTTCAGTTGCAACCAGGTGGTCAGTTAAACATGCAGCAACAGTGCTGTGCTTCTTGCCGTGTTGATTTGGTTTGTCTCAAAACATGGGGTGTTTTTGGTCAGTTACTTTTAAGATCTCTTAAAATAATTGAACAAAGCCTTACTCACCTTTGTTCCTGCCTAGAGTGGACAGATCACTCTACTCTTTCTCCTCTTCTGTTATATAAGGACACAGTTGACAGGTTGAGGCAGTGAACAAATGAGCACATTGAGTGCCGTAGTAAGCATAACTGTAGGTTTGAGTAATTTGGTTCATCATGTGTGTAAATAAGACCAGGAAAGACACTTATATTCCACACTGATCACCTGCATCTCAGAAGCTGCTGCTTTTCATAAAGTATATTTGCAGTGGATTTGCAGTAGTACAAGCAATGTTCATGCAATATTGGTGACGTAGCACTGTCATAATTGCAGGCCTTCCCCTGGAAGTTTGGAACATGGCTGAACTGATGGCATATACAACATGCTATTTAATTTGTTGTGGCACCCTTTCTGCTAAAGGCTTTAAAAGCCTACTTTTCTCAGTCACTCCTAAAATGTGATGCTACCTGTTGGTCTCCCTTTCTCACAGCATAGTTTTCCCAAATGGGTATTGGAAAGGCATGTCAACATTCATTCTTTCACTGGGGCCGTATAAGAAGAGTACTGCAGATACAGAGACATAGGCTGTAATGCCACATCTGGTTTTGGGTTGTTTTGGAATCAAGAATGACTCTTTGGGGTTCAGAGGAAACATTTCATATCGAAGTCTCAAGAATAGACTCTGATTTTTTTTGCATTTTTATTTTGGTTTACTCTTGCCTATTGGACACAGTTTCCCATTCTTGCACTACTTGTTGTCATTTGATTTAGTGTTGCTAAGTATAGCACATTACAAACCTGCGGTGTAAAAGCAATGCTACTTTAAATCCTCCTGAAGTGTATTCAAGTACACATCCAGGAAATTCAAAAGATTATTGATACTTGCATTTCTCTTCCTGATGTGCTGGGGTTCACAGCTCCAGAACATCACTGTGCCCTTGTTGTGCCATTACTTAGGGTAGTCTCTGAAGTGTCAGGAAGCCAAGTTCCTCTGTCTGTAATTGAGAAGTCCTTGCTTTTTGGAGCTGGCATCTGGACACCATGCAGAGCAGAGATGGGGATTTAATGTGGGTGAGGATGATGTGGGTCATGTAGTAGTCAGCCACTCAGTGTCTGGGTAATTTAGAAATGCTTACAGGAGCACGTGGGTTTCAAAATGGTCCAGAAAGGTAAGTTGTGTGGACTCCTTCTGGAACACAAAGAGACTTCAACCGAGATCTTCAAAAAGTGCGTAAAACCTTTTTCTGTGGTTTATTTTTCTTGTTTGCATTTCTTTGGTGGGAAATTTTTGTGGGTTTTGTTTGGCTGGTGGTTTTGTTTTGGTTTTAAAAGTCTTTACCATGTGTCAGAACATTGAAGATACAGTTCCTTGTTTCCTGATGAAGTTATGAAGTGTTGTAAATTGTGGAGAGAGAGAGAGAAGACTTCCTTCCTGTTCCTATATGTTAGATATGGTTGCTACTATGCTCTAGTCAAATAGTTAATTTATGTTAATTGAATTAACCATTCTATAAATAGGGTTTTAGTGCAGTCAATGGCAGGGAAGATAACTTCTGTGCAATGTGAAGCCTTGCTATTGTTTAAGAATGAATCAGGGTCTTTGGTAGCACACTTTATTTGTAACCAGAGGAGTCTAATTCTATTAATTTAATAGATGGGCATTTCTGTTTTATGAGAAAATTGTGTTCTCTCACTGATAGGAATATGCTGTATTGAAGTCAATAGAACAGGTCTAGATTTACACAACTGAAACGGCAGCAAAAGGAGGACTTTCCAAATCCATTTTGTTTTTTGATTTCTATACCTTAAGTGTTCACACTGGAAAATTTGCCTTTCATGTGTTTGATGCAGGATGTTTCAGTGTCTCTGAGATACTTGTTCTTACTCATCCTTTTAGGTCATCCTCTAGCTGTTGTAAATGTGATTTGTTACATGCTAGTGTAAACTTGGCAAAGTTGCTCACTTCTAATGATGCTCAAGAAAATTTGGTGTACCAAAATGTTATTGATCTTCAGTTTTTGAGCCAGGATTTGGCTATTAAGCTTCCTAAATTCATGTGCAACTGGCTTGGAACTGCTGTTTTTGAAAAGTGAATGAGAAATGCCAACGGCAGAGATGCGTGTTATAAGTCTGTAGTCATTTTTGTACCTTCACTAGTATCATTTAACAAGGCAAAGATTTAAATTCCTGGTGGAAATGATGGCACAGTCTGAATTTTTAACTGTTGTTTTGTATCTCTGTTTGAGATGCTCTTTACACTGTCAGAATAAAGATTACTCAGAAGGAGAAGTTACTCTACACTCTGGAGGCATGAATTCAGTTTTTGTATGTTTCATTTTGAGTTGTATCACTTCTTCTGTCAGTGTTAAAAAGCAAAGCCAAAAACAAAACACAGATGCCTCCTGCCCTCAAGTTGATTTTGGAAGGTCTGCTGCACGGAAGTAAATTTCAAGTCTGCCCTATGTAGACAGTACTAACACCTGTAAAGATAGAAGTAGAAACAGTGGAACTATTTGAGATAAGCTGTTTCCATTCTCCTTCCCATTTAAGATCTGTTCTTAATTTTTTTGAAGCAGTGTTCCGTTCTTCAGTCTTTAGAGAAGTTTTAATGAGTCCAGCTTCACATTCAACAAATTTGGACTTTTAGCCTAATTTCAGACCTAGTCTTTTAGCCTAATTGCAGACCTAGTCTTGAGGTCTGTGGTAATGGGTTGGACTTGGTGATCTTTGAGGTCTCTTCCAACCCTGGTGATACTGTGATACTGTAATTTCTTGCTCTAAGATGTGGGAAATCAGCATTAATATATTGCAGTTGATACTTAGGAATATCAACAACCTTGCCATGCCAAGCTGTTGCTTAAACTGTTCAAATGTGTAACTCTGAGCAGGTAAGGGATCAGAATTAAGATCTGACCAACAATGTTAATGATGCATCTTGCACCTGGGATGAACTCCATCCTTTTACTGTTCACCACCATTAAAACATAGTAGTTAAAGATGAGGTTAGCTGGGGTATGGCATGTATTTAAACTGTTGTCCTGTGAGCAGCTTTACAGATTCTTTCTCTTACTCATGTTCTTGTCTGTCTGATCAAACAATGACATTTTCTGTTCTGCACAGAGAGAATGCATCAAAAGTAGGCTTTGACAGTCCAGCTAATGGGAATAGATAAATGTATGTCAAACTAGATCATAGAAAATGCTGCTTGTTACTCCGTGCCTCATGCAAATGAGTAACCCCAAAGGTCAAGCTTTCCAGGAGAAAGGCTAATGCAAGTATGTATCTAATGGAGGCTGTTTGGCTGTAAAAGATCAATAACCTGCAGCAATGACTAGTGCAAGCAGAGTATAAAACAGCTTTTCAAATAGCTTTGTTGTTGTTGCTGAAACAGTTGTTAAGTCTGTCTGCTAACTATTGATTTGCTTTTTAGGGGGGGGTTATTTATTTATTTATAAACTCTAGGTTGTAATATCCACTTGGTTTTAAAAACAGTGTTTTCCATTTGATTGGTGGAAAGAAAAGGCAGGTTATGTTTGCCTGTCCTGTATGTTTATCTTCCCATATGGAGATAAGCTGTGAGAGTTGGGGCTGTTCAGCCCAGAGAAAACAAAACACCAGGGACATCTTCCAGCAGCCTTCTAGTACCTCAAGGGGGACTACAAAAAGTTGGGAAGGGAATTTTCACAAGGACTTGTGATAGTGTGAGAGGGAAAGGATTGAATCTTGAGGAGGGTAGATTTAGACTGGATATTAGAAAGAAATTCTTAACAGTGATGGTGGTGTGACACTGTAACAGGTTACCCAGGGAGGCTTCTTCCTGGCAGAGTTCAAGGCCAGACCAGATGAGGCCTTGAGCAACCTCGTATAGTGGAAAGTGTCCTTGGGCATGGTGATTGGGTTGGAACTAGATGTTCTTTAAGGTCCCTGTCAACCTGAACCATTCTATGATTGTATAATTTCAATCTGTATGCTTTTCAAAGATCATGTTGATAAGCAATGCAATCCTCTACCCTTATAACGTGATTGTTTGGTTAAGGAGTTCTTGATTTTTGTCAGAGGGAGAGGGTGTGTACAGGGCTGTTGTGTTTTTAGCTTTAGTTAGTCCATGCAGAGCATACTCTGAGTCTTTTTCTGAATCACATTTGGAGAAGGGAAGGATAAGAGGGAGAGAGAACCACGGTGACTGCTCTTTTGTTCATTGACTCTCACAGGAAGTGCTTTTGATACCTTCAGTTTTGTAACCATAGTAAGGCTTACTCACTAGCCAAATTTTCTTTTTTCCTTTACTTAGATTTGCTCTTCTAAGTTTTATGTTTTTCATTCTNATTTTTTTTTTCCTTTACTTAGAATGAAAAACATAAAACTTAGAAGAGCAAATCTAAGACAATTACTTTAGAGCATATTGAGCATTTTGGGTTGAATGAGGAAGACTGAAGCTGACCCTTTTGCCACATGCAGTGTTGTGGGTGAAATGCCAGGGATGTCAGAGCAGATGCTAATGTCCTTCCTTCAGAAACTTCCTCTGCCCAAGTAAGTAAATAAGTGAATGAGTACCTAAGTGGATTGATGCTTCTGGAGCATAGATTAAGTTGCAAAAGTGCAGAACTGGCTTCCCTCATGCCTTGTTAAATGGTGTGGCACATTTGCTACCGGAGCGAACTAACTGTTACGTTATGGTGATTGCTTCTTTCTGATGTATTCAAGAGCTGTTCTCATTCCACTTATTTTGTCTGTGCCACTGAGCAGTGACAGCTACCTCCATGGCAGGATTCAGACCACTAGTTGGGAGATGGGCCCTGTTCCCTCTCTCAGTATTTTTTGTTGCTCACCATCTGGGCCATGTTTTGCCAGACTTCATGACTTGCCCTAATGTCGATGCCAGCGTGCTCAAGTTGATTTACTTACAGAAACCTTCTTCATTGTTCGTGTTTAATTACCACCCATTTATTCGTCATGTGCCCAGTTGATCACTTACTGAGTCAGAGAGCAAGAGGTTGCCTGTGTGTAGAAAATAAATCTGCACAGACATTATTACTCATGCATGGCTAAACCAGTCAGCTGTTTAAATACCAGCACGCTTTAGGGATTTGCCTTTGATACTACGGAGACATCCATCCTACGCGAAGCAAGAGTCACCTCTGATTTATCTGGAGTGAATCATACTTCATTGCAGCAGGTCAGGCACCCTGCCTACTTCTTACTCCCTCCTTATGCTTTGCACTTGCTTATGCAGTGCTTTTTCATGCACCCTCCCCTGTAACTGGTGTTTTCTGGCTGATAGCTCATATTTGGTCCCAACCCAAAACCTTTGCCGCCTTCTGTCTCTAAATGACCTCATCCTCTGAGAATTTGGGATAAACGAGGAGGGAAATGGAACTGTGCACTTTACTACTTGGTGTAATCTGTATCATTGTGATTTGGTTTTGGATTGCTGTTTTTACCATGCACCCTCCACTATAACTGGTGTTTTCTGGCTGATAGCTCATATTTGGTCCCAACCCAAAACCTTTGCCGCCTTCTGTCTCTAAATGACCTCATCCTCTGAGAATTTGGGATGAATGAGGAGGGAAATTGAGCTGTGCACTTTAGTACTTGACGTAAGCTGTGTCATTGTGATTTGGTTTCTGATTCCTGTTTTTACCCTTCTTACTGAATTTGCATGGCAACTCCAAGAACTGCAGCATCTTTAGGGCAAGGATCTAGTGTCGTTTATTAAAGCATCATTCACTTTTCTGATGCTTAGTAATAACCCTCTGAGTAATTGCCTCAGCACCTGAGTGGCTTAAGAATGCCTGTTGCCTTTCTGTGTACTGAAATGTATTTCCCCTCCCTTGAGTAACAACTACCCTGAGTAAAACATCAAATGAGACTCCATATCAGGAATTTGTTTGTCTCACCGTGTTTGCTTTGGAGTCATCCACAATGGGTAGTGTTGTCAAACATTATAGGGAGGAATTTGACTGTCCCTGTTTAGGATTTGAAAGGGTGACAGGTGCTTTTTGGGATTGCTTTTTCTACACCTTTGAACTTCTCAAGGTGCCCTAACAGAAGAATGTTTCTTTTCTTCTTTCTCACTTTTCTTTTTCCCCCAACTGTGACAGCTAGCCAAGTTTATCCTTTTGTGATCCCCAAAATGCAGCTAGGTCTCCAGTGAGTAATTTAATTACAATTACTTCAACAGCTTGGCAGAAGGAACATTTAGGATGAGAGCTGTAATCAGTCACTGATATCTCTGCACATCTGGCTGCTGTCAGCACATTGAGGTATGGTCCAGCCATGCTACAGACTTCAATAGGGTAGAAGGAGAGAGATTTCTTACAGGTGGTGATTACAGCTTTTGTTATCAACCTTTGAGCAGTTCAAGCAGTTACTTAATTCTCTTCCTGGCACTGCTCAGCAGCTGTGCTCTTTTCATAAACATGTCACAGAAGGCTCTTACAATAATTCTATTCTTTGTGATTTCTGCTGTCTTTGATAGTATGTTGGTTTCTGCATGATACTTCTTGGTAGTCATGGTAGTAATTATTATTTTTCATGTTAGAATTAGCTGAATGAGTGGTACTGGGTCCTGGGTAGGACCTGGCTTCTGAAACTCTTCCCTGAGACATGGCACACTCATCCTGTGGTCTTCTTGAAAGACACTGATGTAAGTTGACTGCAGTAACAACAATGTGGTGTGGAAAACCAGGAGTCTGTGTTTGTTCTGTCGCCCCAAGATCCATTTGCAAGTGATGATCTCTAAGCATGTCTTTCCCCTAAATTTATGTTAATAAACGCCCTAAATTCTCAAGTGTAATAAGGATTTGTTGATCTTTAAGTGTAGGTTTTTCTTTGTATCATCCTGCACATGTTCATATTCGCTTTAAGAAGCATTAAATGTGACAACTCATAGCATAACTATCAATCTAGTGTTGATTTTTGCAGGCAAAATTCACCCTGATCTTGAGGACCATTATTCATTTCAATTCTATTGCTTAAATATTCAAGGTAAATCTCACAGCAGCTACAGTTTCATAAGTATGAGGTATTTTGGGTTCCTTATGGTATGCAGATGGTACCTGTACTTCTGCAGCAAAGGGAAGGACCCTTGCAAAAGCCTCTTAGTCTTGCAGCCTTTGCTGTTGAGCTACAACAGGATATTCCAGTCAGTAATCCAGGTGAAAGCACGAGTGGCTTTTATTGTGTGGAATCTGCCATAACTGCCTTATGGATTATGAAAATGTGATGCTCATATTAGACCTAATGTCCTGCAGAGTGAGGTCTGTTTTGCAGGAATCTTTAGTCCAATTCGGTGGGTTTTGTGTGATCTCCCATCTTTGCAGTACCAAACTGAGCTAGACAGCTTATACCTTAGACAGAAAGCTACCTTTTAAGATTACAGTCATTAGTGTGGACAAATGCAAGTCATAAAATATTTACAGGGTGCAGGTAGCTGAGAGAATGCCAAAATGCAGAGGGATGCAGGCAGTGGTAGAATTTTCTTGCTGGCTTTTGAGACTTCCTCAAGTGTGGGGATACATAAGGGAAGAGACCAGAATGGGTAAGAAAAGAGATGTCTTGAATTCTTGTCCTGTTTTTCTTTTTTTTTTTCTTTTTTTTTTTCTTTTTTTTTAATGGAAATTATTAACAGAAAAATAAAACCAGAGGTCCTGAAGGAGATTCTTGTTCACTATCCAGGCTGTTTAATGTATTAATTATTGCCTGTCATTGGAAGAAAACTACTTATTGATATCCAGTGGAGTTTAACTGTATATAGGGACATATCTTTATTACATTGCAATCTTGTTACACAGGAGCTGGTAAAATAACTTCACCTGTGGAACACTGGGAATTAGATGCAAAACCTTAATTACAGTTATCTTAATAATGGTCCCCGAAGGCCAAATCAAAACTGCCTGCTTGGGCACCTGTGAAATAAGCTTTGTGAGTGGGAGCATTTTTTGGTAGGTTGGATTATCTTTGTGGAAGTGTTCCACTGTGTGCTGGCATCTGAAGACTGCACAAGCACTGAGACTAGACCCTGAGACTTCAGTTGCCTTTTTGCTGTCCTTAGAGAATTTGAACTACAAATAAATTTCCCTGAAAATAGAAGGAAATAGTCTTTCCAATAAAAAAACAAAACAAAACCAAAAAAAAATCAAATTCAGGGGGATGTTAACTGAAAAGCCCAGTTAACTAATCTACAGTTAGCTAATCCAGTTTTTCCACAGAAGAGAAAGCTTGAAAATCTGTGAACATTAATTCATTTCCAACTCTTGTTCACCAGTTCTGTGTGTACCCATTTTTCTTACATGGTAGTTTTGTCACCGAAAACTCCAGCTCTATGGTAAGCAAAATGTTGTGCATTTTAGTGAAATACCTGAACAGTAAAAAAAACAAAGGAATAAAAAAGTGGCAAGTAGTTGATTTCTTTTATTTTCAAAAGAAAGTTCGGTATTTATTTGCTGCCACTGAGCAATGAATTCACCTTGAAAATTAGCAGAGAGCTTTAAAACTTGGGAAAGAAGATGAGTAATCTTAGTTTCAAAAATGTTGACCTAAGTTAGTTTATCCTCCTTGGTGTAGAGATTTATGATGTAGTCAGTCACTATGCTGTGACTACATGAGGCACTTTGGTGGAGATGAGCAGTGTGGGCTTGTCTTGGCCTGGGAGATACCTTTCAGGATGTTTCTCTTGCCAAGAGGGTGCTCAGGAGGGTGGTTTTGAGTGAGGTCTTGCAATGACAGGACAAGGGGCAGTGGGTTCACACTGGAAGAGGGGAGATTTAAACTGGATATTAGGAGGATGTTCTTCCCAATGAGGGTAGAAGGGTAGAAGTGAGGGCACAGGTTGCCCAGGGAGATTGTGGAGCACAGAATCACCCAAGAATTACTCCTTCTCTAGGAAAGCAGAGTTGTCTGATCTTTGTAGTGTGCTTCTGCTGTAATGCCTCTAGCCTTAACCGGAGAGTGGCTGTCCTTACGTCCATTGAGTGTCTCAGACATTGTAACTCACCTGTTGAGCAGAATGTCTTAACTGGAGTTTGGCTTCAATAATACTCCTACCAAATATAACCTAATTTTTTTTTTTTCCCTGTTGAGAGACTCTGGCATGTTAATTTTGAAGAAAGTGTAGTTGGAGCTCTGTTCTTTGTCTCTGGTCTGAAACCTGGTTTAAGTGCTTGGCCACAGCAAGACAGGCTTGCTGTTTTCCCATAACTATCTGTCACAATTTTTTTTTTTTTTTGTTTTTTTGTTGTTGCCATTTTCAGATTGCACTGAATGGCCTTCTGTCTGTTATATTTCTGCTCTGCTGATCTCAGGCAAATGATGAGGATAGATAGCAATATTACAAGCCATCCATCATACAGTTTGCAGGTCCCTTAGAAGCACCTGTGCCTTTAACAGTTGATGTCACAGATATTCTTATAATTGAAGACCCTGAATTGCTGAAGAGAGGACTACTGCTGTTATTTCTTTTAACTGCTGGAGAGTTCAGCACTCAGGTGTCTTTCACTTAGAAATGCAGACTGTCATGAGAAGTGCCTGTGCACTGAGGTTTAAATTATGGATCCAAGCCAATGGCATATTACAGAAGGCAGTGCCACTGCTGACATCAGCAAGGACTCCTTTTTCTGCTTTGCTGTTGTAACACAGGATTGGTTGTGCTACAAGTGCAGAATGAATGGAGCACATCTGGATTTCAAGCCCTTGCTTTGTGTTAATCAACAAAGGGTCTTAGCAGCAGTGACTGTGAATCTGACTGCTGGCAAATGGTTGTAGGTATTTCAACTGCTTGAAAAGAAAAATCTATTTGAGGGTGTGTGTCTGTGTGAGAGATAGTGGTATATATAAGTTCAACAAACATAATGTTTGACTCAGAAAACATGCAGAGGTTCCCAGTGGGACATAGTGATACTCCCCCTCTACTCCATTCTGGTGAGACCCACATCGAGTACTCCATCCAGTTCTGGAGCCCCTATTACAAGAAAGATATGGACATGCTATGAGGACAGGCTGGGAGAGCTGCGGCTCTGCAGCCTGAAGAAGAGAAGGCTTCCAGGAGACCTTAGAGTATCCTTCCAATATCTGAAGGGGACTACAGGAAGGCTGGGGAGGGACTATTGACAAGGTCTTGCAATGACAGNTACTATTCTATGATTCTATAATTCTGTGTCCAGAGAAGGGCCACGAGAATGCTCAGGGGGCTGGAGCACCTCTCCTGTGAAGATAAACTGAGAGAGTTGGGGTTGTTCAGTCTGGAGAAGAGAAGGTTCTGAGAAGACCTTGTTTTAGCATTCCAATATCTGGACAGGTCCTGTAAAAAAACTGGTGAGGGACTTTTTAGGATGTTGGGTAGTGATAGGACTACAGGGAGAATGGAGCAAAACTGGAAGTGGGTGGATTCAGATTGGATGTTAGGAAGAAGTTCTTCACCGTGTGTGATGGTTTGGGGGATCCCCACACACACTCTCACACATT
This sequence comes from Eubucco bourcierii, assembly GCA_013396675.1. Taxonomy (NCBI): domain Eukaryota; kingdom Metazoa; phylum Chordata; class Aves; order Piciformes; family Ramphastidae; genus Eubucco; species Eubucco bourcierii. Next base: position 16,082 of record VWZE01008839.1, read on the forward strand.
GTTTGCTTTTCACAGCCTGGAATATAATATAATGTATTTTCCATTTAAAATATTGCAATTAGCCTCAAACCAGCACACCATGACAGTGGTGAGACCCTGGAACAGGCTGCCTAGGGAGATGATGGGAGCCAGGCCAGGCTGGATGGGGCTCTCAGTAACCTGATCTAGTGTGAAGTGTCCTTGCCAATGACAGGGGAGTTGTAACTAGATAATCCTTGAGGTCCCTTCCAGCCCTAACAAATCTATGATTCTGTGATTCTCTTAACAGTACTGCCAACTGTGCAGCATATTTATATGTTGTAGATGAGCTACCATACATAGACACCTGAAATGTCTGTCTGAAGTGCTACTGAATTGCACATATTTACATGGTATATTAGACCAGGTTGGAAACCTACATGCTTAAGTTTTAGGCTTAGGCTTGATTTCTCCAGATGCTATTGCAGAAGATGGTGTTGCAGCATGGAGAATATTTTGAGAATTCATATTGTTATAGTTCTTTGAATGCTGATAACTGAGTTCAGGCAGAACTGCCTATGCCTCCCATTGTTTAAACATAAAGCGTAGGAGTTAAGTCTTTGTACTGGTAGTTAAAAAACCAAACAAACTAAAACCCCAACCAAGCAAAACAAGAACACAACCAGGTTTTTTTTCCCCCCTCTATTTTTTTTTTTTTTCACTTGTTAACCAGTGGTGAATTTACTCAGCTGTAAAAGACTGAGGGCTTAAATCCCTTACCTTATCCTGCTGAAATGGTGATATTTCTGATGGACACGAATTTGTGCTTTGTCTCAAAGGAAGCATCCTCACAATGTTCCCCACTTGGCTGTGGAATTGATATTGATGGCTCATACACATGGAAGATTGATAGATCAAGTCATTTAAACTTAATTTAAGCACACCAGAGAACATACTTAGCCCAAACATCACACTTCAGAGATCTGTGCTTAACTTGTCATAGGAGTTATTCAAAATGCCTAGACAGTATCTCATAATGCTTCCCATTTTAAATAAATTTCAACCTGGAGACCAGGACAAAACAAGAATGAACTTGGAAGTATTTGCTGAAGTGGAACTAGGTGTAGCACAACACTTGGGATGGAGCAGAAAGACCACTTACATCCTCCTGCACAGAGAGGCCTGGATTTGCCTGCTTCCTTTAGAAGCCAGGACACTTGAATGCTTTCTGTTTCAGAGATAAATTTCTAACTGAATTCCAACAATGAAGTAGAAAGTAAACAGAGTTTCACACTTCCACTAGTGCCAGGAAATTCTTATTTATGACCTGCAAGATGTGAACCAGCTGGGTAACTTAATTTGCTCACTCTCAGATGCTCCATAAGCCTACCTCTGTATTTGGGAGCAAATACTGGAAAGAGTGGAATAGCTACCTTTGTGAGTTTTCCTCCAACTCTTTCTTCTAAATGGAAAAGGGCTTTTTAATTTTCTAGTACTGAATAGATGAAAGTATAGGTATTTAGTCCTGCCAAGTTTACTGTTTGGAGACTTGTTTTCTTTGTTCACCTTAAGCACAGGAGAGTCAGACTTAAAAGAAAAGGATGCTCACAGCTGTGCCAGGCCTGCTGGCAAACAGCATTCAGTACAGATGGTTGTCTGCCCACACTCTATTTATGAAAAGGCCCCTAGTGTTTATGTTAACAGTGATGAGTTGGAGAGATAAAAATAGGGAGTTGTTTGCTGTTCATTTGTTCTTTATAGATCCGCAGTGAACTTTTTTTATAAAGCACCAATTCGATAGGGAGGTTTGTTAACCTGCTGCAAGCGCAGGCTGTCAAAAAGCCAAGCTGCAGATGTCTGAAGTGCTTAAAGGCTTCTTCCCTGGTTTTCCTATGTCCCTTCTCTCCACTAGATGGTGGTGTGTTCCCACAGACCCCAGGCACACTTTGCTTGGTGGCATTTCCCAGCCCCTTGCCAAGTGTTTGGCTTGTGGAACCCTGAAATGAAGTTAGAGTGAATCTCTGTCTCTCTGGGTACTTTATTCTCCCCTCCAAATTAGTCTCAGGAAAGGATTTCCTGAAATCACTTAAGGCTTTGTGTTGTCTGCTGCAGTTTACTTTCTTCTTTACTGTTTACTGAATGCTGTGGCTTTGCAATGATTTAAGAGCGCTTAAGAAACCTTCAGAGGCTACTTCAGGGTGTCATGGTTTCAGAACAGTTGTACTAAAAAAACAGTAGAGCTGAACCTGTATCATCTTGTCTGTGGTCATTCCTTGTTGATAGTTGTGATGCTTTGAGAGTTCCCTGCCCCCCCCCC
>VWZE01008839.1:18504-38593 GCA_013396675.1 Eubucco bourcierii
GAGGAGGAGGGCAGAAACTAGACAGCCCAAGAGTGTCTGCAAACCTGAGTCTCTTCAAGCCTCAGTGTCTTTTCTTTGTTTTGTATACTTGTTCTTATCCATCTCAGCAAGCCTATGAGTAAAGCAGCCATCACCATTGTTTTCCTTTCACAGCCTATAATATAATTTTCTCTATTAAAATATTCCAATTAGCCTCAAACCAGCACAGTAGTCTGTTAGGTCTGCCTACTTCCACATTTGTTTGTTTGTTTATTTACTTAGGTCTCGTGCTAAATGTTCCAGGACTAAAGCTCTGAAAACTTAAATTGCATGATCATGTCACTTAAAATAATTAGCAAATCTGCTTTCCTCCTTCTCCTACCACATACTTTCCTTTTTATGTGGAAGCTGCAGTTTTGGGAGTGTGTGTCTTTCTTTTACTTCTCCTGCTTGAAATTAGGTTTGGAGTAGAGAAATACTGACCTGGGAGTATTGTCCTTGCAAGGAGGAAAGATTGGAAGCTGCTCTTTGAAAAGGCTGCAAGCCACTGGACTTCTGCCATAGGGTGGAAAAAGACTTGTTAGGGAGTAAGAAGTTTTTTCACATACTGACCAGGTGTTAGCCTGACTTGGGTTGCTAAAATAAGTTTAAAGTCGGTGTGAAAAGTGATAGAAATGACTCATGCGTTATTTTGGAAGTTATGGAGAGAGAACTTCCATTTGTTCTGCAGAACAGCTTCTTTCTTTACAGAAACAGTTGTCTGGGTTGAAAGGCACACACATTGTGGGTCACTGGAACCTGCCATTTTAGCTTCCTGGTTACTGCATGTATCTTCGTGTTGTGGATGCGTGTTCAGTTCCTTCAGCTCTGCCTCTCGTTGCCTCGTGTGTCTGTAAAGAACAACCTGACCTCGCTTGTCTTCCTGCTTTTGGTCTTAGCATTTTCCAAAAACTTGAACTTGCACTATGGTGTTTTTTCTGCTGACTGAGAGTGAATTCCTGATTTATAATTTCTAGTGCTGTGGAGGTGAGAAGAAGAGGTACAAAATTCTTACATGCCGAAATGAGGCTGACACCAACCTCCTTCCCCACTTTTTCATAGAATGGTAAGGTTGGAAGGGACCTCAAAGTTCATCTAGTTCCAACCCCCTGCCATAGGCAGGGACACCTCCCAGTAGTACAGGTTACTCAAGGCCTTTTAACTCCTTGTAAATGATGATGATTAATGTGGAACAACTACAACTCCAGGGCAAGTTGGTAACAGGTTACATTTTAAATCCCTCAATAACTTTCAGCAAGGCTCCTAATGCACAATTTTCAAAGCTACATTTCACTCAAGTTAGGAGCTTTAGGACCTAACTAAATTTATGAGATCATTGCATAAGGATTGTTTTGTATTCACTTAGCTTGGGGCACCCTTTGGACATGAGCTTCAGTTTCTGACGACAGCCATTAGTTGCTATGAGCTGTGGCATGTAAATGCTATGTCATATCTTCACCAGGGCAAGAGGAAGGTACTTACCTGGTTACTTCTAGCGAGATTTTGCAGTTTGTAGTAATTATTCCCATGCTCAAAACTCTTCTAGTATGCAGATACAACTTCAAAAACACTTCCGAGTGTGGTAAGATATACAGCAGAAATTTTTAACCTGACTTGTTCTCATCACTTTTTGGTCAATATCCTGCCTCTGCTATTATGAAAATTTAGAGGAGGGGAAAAAAAAGAGTTAGACTGCACTGATGGTTTATTCTCTGTAAGTCCTGTCCAGAACCTTATCTAGGGGTGTCTTTGTATAGTAGTTATAGCTTCAAGGCATAAGGTGTTGAAAAGTATCATCATGACTTTTATGGATAACACTGTGAGGCTGTTTTCTGCATACAATGCAACATACCCTTTGGCCTCTTTGGTGGTACACATGCTGGCAAATAACTGAGCTTTTCTTGCTGTTCCATTTAAGTGACTTGTATTTACTACAAATAGGTTATACAGAGATTGGAAGACTAGATTGGATGAAAATGTGTCAGGAACTTGAGGGCATTTTGGATGTGAGAGCAGGAGCATGGGTAGGTAGAAGTCCGGTCCATATGAAAGTAGCATCAGCTAATTATAGCTTTTTTTCTGGCTCACTCTGTCATCACTGGTATAATGTAGGCTTCTGACTTGCTTCTCTATCGCCGTTTTCTCTTTGACTCAGGGTTTGCTATTTTGAGTGGGAGAAAGGGGTTTTTTTTTGTCTTTTCCATGTGCTTCCTGCTGAAGGCAGCCTAGGGCCTGCACAGAGCTGCAGCTGAGAGTTGACAGAGCTTGCAGCAGGAGGACACATCAGAGTAGGAGTCGAATTCTCCAGGCACAGAGTTCTTAAACTATTGAGCAAAGTTTCCCTTGCTCCTCATTTGCTTGCTTGTTGGTTACTTGTTTTGTTTAATTTATTTATTCATTTAAAAAAATTTTTTTAGAGTTCTAGGTTTCCTTTGGTGTTTGCTCTTGGTGTCATACTTCTTTTCAACATGGGAACTGCTAACTGCAGATAGTCAAGGGGAGACTGCTTCTTCAAGAGGCAGTTGGAAGGTGGCAGGTACTACCTAATTTGGGATTCTTACATTGGTTCAAATGTAACTCAGGCTCTGAGAAAATAACAGCTGCTACACTTTGATGACAGAGTAGGTAGCTTATGTCAAGGGATGTCTTGGGGAATTGGAAGGAGATCTTGAAGAGTTCTTGAGGAAAAGCTTCAACATCACAACAAATCTGCTTTTTGCTCTTGTAAGGACTTGTGGTCAGAGTAGAGAGGTCAAAAGCATTAATAAGCTTTGTGTGTTGCCCATATAGGTGAATGCTACTCAGTGAATGATGAACACTGAAGTTTCTTTTTATTTGGAATCCAACAGGAAATCTCCAGTGTGCCACTGTTCACAATCTCTATCATTTGCCCTTTGCAGGCTTTAACTTGGTTGATGTCTGTCCTCTCAGAAAACAAAGGTTAAGCTCAAACATTCTCAGAAACCTGTAAAATTTATAAACCTAATGGCGGATGTGTCTCTTAGTTTACAATAGCTGGGTCCTTGGTACCAGAAATCCTGTGATTTCAGTACAAACTCCAGCAAGAACAGTGATCAACTGCGGTAATCTCCAAAGACATTTCTGAATAATTCTGATGAATCTACCTAAGAATCAGCTGCAGTAATCTCCAAAGACATTTCTGGGTAATTCTGATGAATGAATCTACCTGAGAATTTTCTTCTGTTTCACACACCAAAAAAAAAAAAACAAAAAAAAAAAAAAAAAAACAAAAAACCAAACCCAACCCCAAAAAACCCCCCAAAACCAAACCAAAACAACCCAACCAACCAACCAACCAAAAAACCCCAACCCAACAAACAAACAATAAAACAAAACCAGGAAAAACCTTCTCAAGGCAAATGGCAATTTGCCTTAAGAATTAAGGCATAGCAAGGCCCAGAGTTGTCCTGTGCCTTAAGCCTGCCAGCATGGATGATAAAGCTGTATTCTCCCATTTGGTCCAGGAAGTCTCCTTTAGCATAGTTCTTCTGGACTCCAACCTAAGTTTTCTCTTTCAATGTGATGTTAATATTGGCATTCACTTAGCTGCTTCTTTTCTGCATGGAAGTTATAGAACCTTGTGTCCAGCAATTTATAGGGAGCAAACTGTGACTTAGATTCTTCCCTTGCTAGTAGATCATGGGGTGTTGTGGAAGCCTTCTCATGGACTACTGCAATTCATGTGTTTAGTGTCTTTGCTTTATCCACTCATCTCTCTGAGCTCAACTGAACTATGAAGATTTTTAGCATAAGTAGGTACAATCTTGGGTCCTTTTGAGTCTTCTCCATGCTGCCTGATATATGGCTTTGCAGACACAGCTTGAGAACCTGAAAACACATATTTGGAGTTAGATGGGCATAATATGCAAACTCACCACTTGTTTGGTGGAAAACATCACCATGTTTCTTAGAAGAACGTGCTCAGTGTTGATCAATTCATCTAAGGACATGATCATTAAAAAAACTTTAAGAAAAAGAGAAGAAAAAAAATGAAGTTTAGTCTACTAAAATAATAATTGATTTAGAAAAGAATTTGAAGAGAGTTGTGGGAATGGAGTTTCTAAAAGCTTGATTTATAAGCTCTTTTCCAAATCCTTCAAAAAGCAATTTCATACTCCTGAATTAGGTTTTGGATTTTCCCGTGCCTAATGTTAGTGTTACATATGCCTCTTGCATTTGCAAAAAGATGAGTCAAAACAGAGTTTTAGTATCTGCCCTCTACTTTAGCTCTCTGCATATGTTTCTTTCCATATATTTTCACAATTAGCCCTGTAACTATTCAAGTTGATGGCAGTTCCAATCAGTCATTTTCTTTGCCAGAAGACATCTGTGGAGGATTACCATCTGAGTGTCTCCTTCACTGTTCAGAGTCCATGTAGAACATTCTTTTGCTACCTTTTGGCTTCTGAAGAAATGAACTCATCTCTAGAGCTAAACTATAGCAGTGCTCTGTTGCCTGATGATGCCTCCCCAACAGAGATGGGGATTCAGGCAAAGGAGAGAAGACCTGTGAGGGTTGAAATGAAAACAAGTTTAATGAAACAAAAATATTATATACCAATGCCAATATGAAGTTATACTCAGCCCAGCAAATGTACAGCAGTCACACTAAAACAGGAAAGCAGTCCTTGAGAGCAGAGGAAGAGAGAGGAGCAGTGTCAGGAGGAGTCCTAGCAGGAAGCTCCTCTTACCTCAGCAAACTTGTGTGTTTATACTGAGCCTGGTGTTCGTGGTCTGGAATAGTCCTGAGAGTCAGCTTGAGTCAACTGTCTTGGCTGACTCAAAACTGCTAGTGGCCTGCAGCTCATGGCTGGCCTATGATTCTGTCCTAGAGAAAACAGGACACTTGCACAGTCACTAATCAGCAGTTGAGTGAAGCCTGGTAAAGGCAGCATTAAAATTGATTGGGAGTTATTAAGTTCAGAATACATACGAAGGTCTCTGACTTGGCAAACTAAAAAATGGAGCCCTTAAAGACCTCAGCTTTCTCCAGGGCTATGAAGAGGCTAAATTTGAACGTGACCCTACAGGATCTTTTCTTGGTTGTATGAGTGGAGTTTGTACATGTACTGTGTCCAGTTCTGGGCCCCTCAATTTAAGAAGGACGTTGAGATACTTGAATGTGTCCAGAGAAGGGCAATGAGGCTGGTGAGAAGCTTCGAGCACAAGCCCTATGAAGAGAGGCTGAGGGAGCTGGGATTGCTTAGCCTGGAGAAGAGGAGGCTCAGGGGAGACCTTCTTGCTGTCTACAACTACCTGAAGGGTGCTTGTAGCCAGGAGGAGGTTGCTTTCTTCTCTCAGGCAAGCAGCACCAGAACAAGAGGACACAGTCTCAAGCTGTGCCAGGGGAAGTTTAGGCTGGAGGTGAGGAGAAAGTTCTTGACCGAGAGAATCATTGACTGCTGGAATGGGCTGCCCAGGGAGGTGGTGGAGTCAGCGTCCCTGGAGGTGTTCAAGGCAGGTTTGGACGTGGCACTTGGTGCCATGGTCTGGTCTTGAGGTCTGTGGTAATGGGTTGGACTTGATGATCTTTGAGGTCTCTTCCAACCTTGGCGATACTGTAATACATTACCTCCTATTAAGACTATGACACCATTTCTATCAACTGAACAAGAATGCTGTAACAGTAAGTAGCTGGAAGTTTGTTTCAATTTGTAGGTAAGGCTATTCTCCTGTTTCTATCAACTTGTCAGCTACCCTGCACTGGGACTATTTTTACTTTCTTGAAAGAGTGTGTCATACACAGTACAATGTATTTTTTTTTCAGAGCCAGTGAAGCCCACTCTTCTGAACCAATCCAGAGTGTTAGCTGGGGATACTCCCAACTCACAACTTGAGTGAGGATCTCTATTCCTGAGCAACCTTGAAAAGCTGCTGTTGCTCTTTGTTTCACAGTCTTCCCTTTCTTGTCAGGAGAGCCACCCAGCTGCAGATCAAGTGCCAAGCTTTTGCTGTATTAGTTGGTTAATGTGATGGATGCCTCTTTCTCTGCCTGCTCACTGTTTGCAGCCAAAATGTGGGATTGTGTGTTAGAAGGTGATTAATCTTTTCTAATGGAACTCTCTAGTGCAAGCAGGATCTCACCCACCGCGTCTTCATTAGCCTTGACCAAAGCCTGCATTACCTCAGATTAGGTAATTGGTCATTTATAACCGAGGAGAAGGAGAGGGTAAAGGGCTTATGAAAAACTGTCAACTGGATTAAGAACATGAAAATTTAATTCCTGTTATCCCAGAATTCTAGGAGGCAGCATTTAATCAGGCATGCAGTTGAGAACCTCCCATAACCAGAGGCTTCAGTCATAGTGAGAATGGTCTTAGTCTGTGGAAGGAGTCATGTAGTAATAATGGATGTAGCCTTTGCATGTGCTGTGCTATGCCAAACTAACTCGGTTTAAAGTTACTTCTGTAAGTTTAGAAATTGCCAGTGGGCAAAGATTGCAACTTGAAACACACATTCTCACTTAGACTGGTTAACTGAAGGGTTTCTGAAGAATCAGTGAAGTTTGTGTTGTAGCAAAACCCCTCATCTGTGTCCACCCCTTCTCTCCATTGCCTATTTTTGAGTGAGGATCTCAGAGAATGTCTATATGTATGTACAAATATCTTCAAATGCCCTGATGACATGGACAGGGTTTATTGGTTTTTTGTTGTTTGGTTTGGATTTGTTGTTGTTGTTCTCAGTCTCTAAATAATCATAATAAATGTTGCATATAGCATGTCCCCAGACAGCAGATGTGCTGCAGTTATAACTGCTGAATAAAGCAAACAGGTCAAGCCATGTAATTCTGCAGTTCTTCTCAGAGTCTGTGAAAATGATGTCTTATTGTGCTGTCCTGTTGGGCTTTTGACACATATGCATGTTGGAAAGGTCAAACATTTTAAAATGCCTGTGGGCATGCAAAAGACTTGTCTTTGTCATAAGGAATGAAGACAATGAGTGATAGAAATATTTCTAGCTGTGCTGTTAATCTTGAGCTCCATCCTTTTATGGAAAACCTTAGTGAAAATAAGCAGTGGAGGAGGGAAATAATTGGTCTTTTGATAAAGATATCGTATGGGCAGAAGTGAAAAGTGCACCTTCCCATGGCTGTTGGTCATCAGGAAGGCTGTCTGGCATGCAGCAGTGTGTTGAGAAATTTTCTTGAATCCAGGAGTCCCTGGGATTTTTCAAGAGGTTTGTTATATGAGTTCTGAAATAGATTACATGTGCTATCTGCATTTGCTTCATTTTAATGTTGATTTTTAGTAGATAATGTGAAAAATTCATCTCAGACCTTCCTCCTAGGTTTGGTTGCTCCAGAAGTCCTTCACTTAGAACCTGTGTTGCTTCACTCTGAGGTCAACCAGAATAACTCTCCATGTTTGGGGATAATTCTCCATGTGGTTGTTTGGGGAGGTCAAGGTATTTCAGAACTGTACTTTTAATATGTTGATGGTGCTGTGAGTAGATTTTAGTGTGAAATGAAGAGAAGCAGGAGGCTGCAAGAGACCTCAGGAGTCATTGCCTCCAGTACAGTGCTTTGGTAGAGAACCACATTTCATAATACCTTTCAGAAATACATGAAGCTTTATCCCTCAATTAGAGCAGCTTTTTGCCCCTGTTCCCTGTAAAGGCTTTTTAAAAGCTTCATTGCCCTGCTGATTGGAAACCTTTGTCTAATTTCTAGTCTCAATTTATTCTTTGGCAGTTTATAACCATCTGTTCTTATACTAGTATTGTCCTTTAGTTAAATAGCCATTTCCACTTCTCAGATATTTCTACCCCTGGGTATTTTGTGCACAGCAAATGTATCCCCCTCACCAATTCTTTAGCTGGTCTGAACAAACCATGGGCTTTTAATATTCTTTTTATCAGATAGGTTTGTCAGTCCCCTGGTAGCCTTTTTCTGCATCTGTTTCAGGTAACTTTTCTTGCCCAGTGCTGCACATGCGTCGACGTTTGTTCATTTAGAAAGCACACCGATGGATTCCTCAAAAACACTGCAGTATTTTTATCTAATTACCAAGTGGAAGTCTGAATCTTAGTTAAATTGGGCTACTGTTTTGGTTTTGTTTTGTTTTTTGTTTTTTTTTCCTGGCAAGTTTTACCTTCATTGATGCTTAGGAAATGAGAGGTAGATAATGATGGTAATGCTTCTGCAGTGCAGGCACAAGACTTACAATAGGCTTCCTTGTAAGCCTTGGAGTATGCTGTTTTTCTTCTAGTGTTCCCATGAGCAGCTGCAGACTGCTGCTGCTGTCCTCTTTGGAGGTGTTATGTGATGGCTGGCTGGTCTCATGGCTTTTTACCTGGCACACAAACCTTGGTGAAACTTGTCAGATTGGGTTATACTGTAGACTTGTTCTTACAGGGGCGAGATACCTGCCACGTACACACATCTGAACTACAATCCTCTAGAGTCTGAATCACCTAATTCTAAAATAGGTATATTTAAAGCTTGCTGCTTCCTATTGCTTATGTACTAAACTTATGAACACCTTTATAATTAGGATGATGTGTTCTGTTAGTTGATTAAACCCACTTTTGTGTAGTTTTCCCTAATCTGCTTTAGCAAGTGGAGCTAATAGCAATTTTGTGTTCTTCAGATTATGTGGTGAAGCACAAAGAGCTGCAGGGCTGTTCAGGATCTCAAAACTTGATAAGATGTATAGGTGAAGAAAAGCAGAGACTAAATGATGGTCTGCTTGAATGGTTGCCTTTGGGAAGATCTTGTCTTTGTCAGATTACCCAGTCTCTTTCTTTTGGAAACTGGAGACATCTCTTCAGGATAAAGGGCAAAGAAAAGCGAAAGGAAGAATAAAAACCTGAAGCAGGTCAAGGTGTTAGAGGACTCGAGGGTGATTGTGGTGCCAGAGTGTGTGATGTTTGGCATCTTGGTGAAACCTGGGCTTTCTTTGTTGCTTGTTTGCTCTTTTTTTTTTTTTTTTGTTTTGGTAGATGTGGTGGTTTGGGAGTTCCCCCACACACACACACTTTGTGAAATCCCCCAGGCTAGACTCAGCAGGCTGGAAGTTAAGGACTGAAGCTCTATTTACAGCTCAGCACAATATACAAGCAGAGATATACACAATAGACAGGAATAGTTACAGAAATAGACAAGTTAAAGGTAATACAGAAACACAATCCCCCTCCCAGAAATCTGAGTCCCCAGCAGGGGCTCCCAACCACCCTTCCACCTTCTCCCCACTCCTGTACCTCACCCCAAGTTTTGCCTTATGTACAAGGTGAATCTGGAGGATCAACCAGGGGATTTAGAAGGAAAGTGGTTGGTTAGGTTACTCGGCAGAGAGGAGGAGGCCAGAAACTAGACAGCCCAAGAGTGTCTGCAAGCCCAAGTGTCTTATCTGTGTTTTGTGTTCTTAGTCTTAAACATCTCAGCAAGCCTATGAGTGAAGCCGACATCACCATTATTTTCCTTTCACAGCCTATAATGTAACTTTTTCCATTAAAATATTCCAATTAACCTCAAACCAGCACAGTGGGGGTGGGGTGGGGTGTGTGTGTTTGTGGTTTTGTAGTTGTGGGGTTTTTTTCTGTAGAACACCACCAATTCTCTCTGTTTTCTTTAGACCCGATTTTCTTGCACCTCTCCACAATGCATCACATAAGTATCAGGCTTCACTTTGCAAGTTTGGTAGCAAGCCAAGACAGAACAGATTCAGGATGTTAGGGGCTCCTGTCTCTTCTCTGAAAAGGACATATAAAGAAGAAGAAATAGTATGCATGGAAAGCATCTCAGAAGCTTGCTCTAATGCTGAATTATTCCATGGAAACAGGTCTGCAGCATGAGCTCGTTCTTCCCAGCAAGATGATTTTTTAGAGGAATTGGAGATAGACAGATGAAGAATAACAAGCCAGAAGATAAGCTGATGTGCCCTTATTATGGCCCTACACCAATTAAGAGAGACAAGAAAAGGTTACTTGTCAACCACTTAGTTAAAAGGGAAGGGAAGTCTCTTAAAGGTGCCTCATCTGTTGGGCAGAGGAGTGTGGCTGCCAGTGAAAAAGAAGACTGATTAGGGACTGTCTAGTAGCTAATGTACTGTTTACTGGTATAAATGAGTAGAATTTAGGGAGTGACAGATAAAAGCAAGCAACACGTGGCATGAGTTTAAATGGATCCCAAGACTTTAAAATCCTGACCTGTAAGGTTAACAAGAAGTGTTGGGAAGCATCGAACTGTTGAAGGAGATGAATGCATAACTGTGAGTGGACATAACTGCTTGATTTCTTTGATTATTTTCCTTTAGTCTAGGCTGTATAGCTGTATAACACTTTATAAGGGAAATCTAACGTATTTACACTTCATCATTAGTTTTTATATGCTGTGATAAATAAGTATACAAGAAAAATGAAAGGCGTGAAGATTAAGTGTTAGCAAAAGTCAATCGTCATGGGTGGTTGTTTTGCTTTTTTCAATGTATAAACTTTTCAACAGCATTGGTGAACTCTCAAAGCAGCAAAATGATGTCTTTTTGCCTGCAATGTACCATCTTTATAGGGTTCCTTTTTCTCTTACTTGGCTGTTACTAGCTGTAGAGCTTTCCTCTTGCTTTTGCATGAACCACTTTTGTTTTTCAGCCCAATTTGAATGAAATGCTAAACACAGACAAATGTAACGGGTGAGAAAAAGTTCAATGATTTTTTTTTTTTTAATGCTATTGTCATAGTATCAGTTGGTACAAAGTATGACTCATTTTCTAGCAATCTCTTCTGTATTATTTTGTTGTTCTTGGAGGATCTTAGTGTCAATCTTGTGACATTTTCAGCCTTTCCTTGCAAAGGGAGCTAGTAATCAGCATCTGGGTTCTGGTTCAGCAAACTATGCTCTTGCTCTCTGTTGGTGTCTTTCTCATTGCATAGTTTTCCACAGTTCAGGAATGAGATTTCCGGGTTCCATTGCCTAAACAAGGCATGAGATCATTGCACACATTCTAGGGCCTCAATCTTCCTTCCTTTGGAGCTCCCATTATCATTTACATCTGCAAGGTTTGGACGTTAAAACAACCAAACTGGAGCAGATGTAATTTTCAGAGACATGCCTGTGGTCTGTCCTCTTTCCCCTGACAGTTACAGGAAGCCATCTGAGTATGCTGGCCAGAGCTTGAGATGGACTGTGATTTATTTGTAGCAGACTGGGAAAGGGGGTTTCTACACCCAGTCAACTCAGGAAGAACAGATGGACACTGACAGGGCAACAGTGCTGATCTGTGATGCTGGGATTGAAAGTGGCAGGGACGTAGAGGGACACAAAATGTCAAGCGTGATGTGTGGGGGAAGAGGAGAAGCAAAAAGATTCCTGGACATAAAAACAAAGTAACAACACCAGAGATGCAAAACAGTTCATTATAGTTTATGAAGAAGTTAAAACAAGGGGTGGATGAGGACATATGAATTGGCAGCAGATTGTGGTTTATAGTAATGAGAGTCCCAGAGGAGTGTCTTTCTCTTGGTGACATTGAGGCAAATTGCATTACTCAAGATGTATACTACGGGTGGGTAATGAGATGTGTACAGGGGAAAGAGGAGACTACTGCCTTTATAATGGTATCAAATGTCTGAGATGAGTGTTTACGTGTGTCTGTGTGTGCCTGCGCATGCGTGTTGCAGAGTGGATGCAGGGGAGGGAGACAGGCAGCGGAGCAGGGTGAGCTGAACAGTATCTGTTTGAAAGACCCATAGTTCCCATAGTTGAAAGGGACATAGGTCATAAATACTGGCCTCCCCCCCCCAATTGAAATAAGTTTTGAAGTGACTAAAGCTTTGCTTTACCTTTATCTGAACAACCAGAGATCCTTATTGTGCTGTATTGATCTTCTGTGCTTTGAACTGCCATTGCATGTGGAAAATGTCTGGAAAGCTGGTTTTGGAGACTAATCAGTGGAAAATCCTTGGTAAAGTTTGTGGCTTGAATATCCAAGGTGCAATGTATTGACTCAGAACTGAATCACTTTCCCTATCCTGACTGCTCCAAAGTCTTGTATGCCTAAAATAAAGAAATGCTGGGGGCTGGAGAAATGCTCATATCTGTGTTCTCTTCAGTATGTTAGGATGGGAACACCTGTACCGGAGCGTTCAGAATAGATCTGGTTTTCTGCTAATCATTGATCCTGGCTCTTCAATGCACCAGGTTTGTCTGATGTTCTGCTTACTCTAGCAGAAACTTCAGACAATGCACCTTTTGCACTGAACCTGACACTTACACACCACTGGACCTTATTTCCATAACAGCAGTTTTAACTAATGCTGGACAAAACTGCCTGTATTTTGGTGGGAAGTCATTTGACCATTTTCTTCACGTTAGCTTATCCAAGGAGCTTTTGTATAATTCTTTTATTTGGAAACCCCAAATATAGTGGGTAACAAGATACTTGGAATATCAAATCCATGTTCACATATAGGCAAGCTGAACAGCATATGTGCCGGCAAGAGGACCAGGACTATGGCTTCACTGCTATAAACTTTGTACACAAAGAGAGCTGCAAAATGGATGGTATTTGTAGGTACATAACCATTTGTATCTGTTGTGGTAGGCCTAAATAGGCCATAATAGGTTTATACATGTCCTGGCTTGCCCAGATATGTTTTTCTGCTCTTCCCCCTTCCTGTTTTGGGGAGAAGCAACCATGGAAAGAGGACAAAGAACCTGAGTCTGAGGACCCTGGCCCTTTGCAGCCTGTGGTAGACAAGGTACACAGGCTCAGCTCACCCCAGGCAGTTGCTGTGAATAAGGAGAGTGATGCTTTGTGTGTTTTTTACAGCTTCTCCAACATTTTAAAATAACTTGGTCTTTGTCCTGAGATGCAGGCAACTGACTGCTCTTCAAATGAGCATACTGTTGGGTTTAGGGGGTGGGGTCTTGGTTTGGATTGTTCAGAGGTTTTGTCAGTTCTGGGAGGGTTTAAAGCGACAGTCTCTAAATGTAAAGTTCTGTTGGTGGAATAACTGTCCTCTTAAATTTTTGATGACAGGGATTATTAGCTTAGGTATCTAAACCCTTGAGAAGCATCTGAATACGTGGAAGATACTTGCTGCTATTTAGATACGTGACTGCTCTTGTGGATATTTGCTTTGGTCACTGCTTTTTGGCTGTGCCTTCTTTTTCCAAAAGAGATGAGGAACTTTGCCTTGAAGAATGTGTCATTTTAAAGCTGACTTGTTCTCGAGAGCAGCAAGGGAGTCTGCCAGCCCTGGCTGGAGTAAATTCACTCAGGCTGATGGCTGATGAAGGGCTGGAGGATTTATAACTTGTTTGAGCTCTCATACATCACCGTCTATGTCGCTTGCTTATGATGGCCCTGCCAAAAGATAAAGAAGTGTGGGACGGTCCGTACGGGCCACGGTGACAGACCAGGGACAAATGTCTGTGAGTAAATTGATTCGAATGGTTCTAGTGAAATATCTGACTGGGCTGAAAATATGATTTGGTTTAGTGATCCCTCTACCTTTGTATCCTGGTGGAGTTCCAAATGCAGGAACAGTTAATTGAAGTTGCGTGTATACGTATTTTGCCTAGAGTAGCAGGCCATGGATTATTGTTGTGGCTTTTTTTTGCATCTATATATGCTAATCTTTTACCCATATCTTATTTATCTAAATACAATCTTGTACTGTTTCTTATGTAGTGAAATTGTCACAAGGCTGATAAATATCAGTTGTAATTTATAGGGTCTTTATCCAGGTAACGGTGTATAGAATACTTTTTACAGCCCTTAGAGTCTAAACAAGCAGAGACCTAGAGGCATAAAAATGTATTATGAAAAGGCAGAAAGAAGATAAACTGTTTTATTTTCTGCAGGTAAAATTTAATGAACATGAAATTTAATATGGTGTTAAGAATGTGGGGTTTTTTCCTTCCTTTTTTTTTTTTTCTTCTGTGAACACTGAATGCAGAGCTTAAGAAAAAGTGGCTGGCATGAGGACTGTTTAATTACATTTTTCTGAAGCAAAATACCTTGTTTGCTCTTTACTGTTGCTGTTGTGTCCCCAGGGAGCCTCAGCCAACATTTACCCCTAGCTGTGAGACATCTGATGGAGAGTGGCTGAGTACAGGGACTGCACAGAAGGGTAACCTGCTGGGTCTGCAAGCTGTGCCCACAAAAATGCTGGCACTCATCTGCTCCTTAAGGCATTCACCCCTTTTAAATATTCTGTAGTACCCATCAGGCTTTTTGATCACTTCAGGGCTTTAAGGAAAAAAGTTTTTCCATGCTAGTGTCACTAATTCACTATCTCCTCTGTTAAGACAGTATTTCTGTACAGCCCTTTACATCAGAGTAGTGGGATATAGCCATTCTTGGGCTGGTAGCAGGTGTTACGTCACTGCTCTACAAGGCACCAGGATTGAAACCATTCTTGACTCTTCTGTGAAGGAATGGAATTTGAGGAGCTTTCTCTTATGCATGTAAATTAATAGATTTCTTAATGGTTCTGGAAAACTGCTAACTGTTATAACTGCTGTAATTGTGGTCAGGGAAGCTGAGGCATGGGACAAGAAAGGCCACTTTGCTAAGTTCATGTGCGACATAACTTAGAGGTACTCCAGGAAACTAAGATCAGGCCGTCTCCTTTCTTCACCAGGATACACATGACACGTGTTTTTCCTGGCCATAGTTCTTTGTTCATCTGGTATTTCAATGAGGACTGATGGCTGGAAAATCACTTTCAACCTTTAGTTTTGAGACAGATCTCTTCTATCAATCTCTCCCTTCATGTAGCTTCCCCATCTACTTCTGGCTGTAAATGAGGCTCAGAACTGGGATTTCTATTCTTTTCTGGCTCATCTGATTCTTCAGCAGCCTCAAATTGCAGGCTTCTCCCACAGTGTGAGGACTGAGATGCCTTTTAGGATGCTGCCAGGAAAGCCTGGAGCATGCAGCTGTTAGAACAACCCAGCAAGAACTTGCTACAGCTCAGACTGAAAATCATGTGGTCTCTGTCTTAATCTGTCATTTCTCATCAGTACAATTATACAGGAGATTATCGTAGTGGAACTGAGAATGAGAGGGCTTTGACCAGTGGGGCATGGATAATTGTGAGAAACATTAGTGCAGGGCTCAGTCTCCTGAAGCCAGCAGTGGTGACAGGTGGCATGACTCGGTGGCACAGTGTTGTAGCGTGGAGACAAAATGTCAGTCAATCGTGTTTTATTGCTTCGCATTTTCTCAGTGCAGAGACATAACAAAATAAACCCACAGTACTTTCTATAGATGAGCAATAGAAATACAAGAGATGCTTTACGAATTGCCAAAATTGCTAGCCCAGCAAATGCTCTATTAATATGTTGTAGAGAGTGTTGTGAATGCAGACATGACTCTGAGATGAGACTTCATGCTGCAGCTCAGCTCTATCAGTGCCCCAAGTGCAGGAGTCTCAGATTAGACACAGTGTCTTATCTTTTAAAAATGCTGCATATTCGTTTCAGACCTCTGATCTAGCACAGGAAGGACATGGAAGTGTTGGAGTGGGTCCAGAGGAGGGCCACAAAGATGATCAGAGGGCTGGAGCAGCTCTCCTATGAGGACAGGCTGAGAGAGTTGGGGCTCTCCAGCCTGGAGAAGAGAAGGCTTCGAGGGGACCTGATAGTAGCCTTCCAGTATCAGAAGGGGGCCTACAGGAAGGCTGGGGAAGGATTATTTACAAGGTCCTGCAATGACAGGACAAGGGGCAATGGGCTTAAACTGGCAGAGGGGAGATTTATACTGGATGTTAGGAGGAAGTTCTTTACAGTGAGCATGGTGAGGCACTGGAACAGGTTGCCCAGGGAGGTTGTGGTTGCTCCCTCCCTGGAGGTGTTCAAGACCAGATTGGANGAACAGTTGTTTTTGTCATTTTTTCAAAAGCATTCGTTGTCTGGTTATAAACTGCTTTAATATGGATTGCAGGCATTTTAGTATGTTTCTGGATTGGATGGGCATTGGCATGTAATTATAACAGGATTTTTCTTCTATGAATACTCTAATTAGAGTATTCTTTTCAATTCTAAAAATGACTGCATTTTGACAATTGCAATGTACACGGCAACTCAGCCTCACAGGGGCATGTGATTGCTGGTGATGCGTCAGGACAAGGGGCAATGGCTTCAAACTAGAGCAGAGCAGATTTAGATCGGATGTGAGGAAGAGATTCTTTACTAGGAGGGTGGTGGAACACTGGAACAGGTTGCCCAGGGAGGTGATTGGGATCCCTTCCCTGCAGATATTTACAGCAAGGCTCAATGGGGCTCTGGGCAACCTGGTCTAGCTGAAGATGTCCCTGCTGACTGCAGGGGCAGGGATTGGACTAGATGACCTTCAGAGGTCCCTTCTATCCCAGACCATTCTATGATTCCATGTTTCCAAATGCATGCTAATATCCTTTTGAAAAAATGTAAAAGCAATGCAAAGTATCTGCAATGCAAAGTATATTATGGTGGCAAGCGTTCNGATTCTTTACTAGGAGGGTGGTGGAACACTGGAACAGGTTGCCCAGGGAGGTGGTTGGGATCCCTTCCCTGGAGATATTTACAGCAAGGCTCAATGGGGCTCTGGGCAACCTGGTCTAGTTGAAGATGTCCCTGCTGACTGCAGGGGCAGGGATTGGACTAGATGACCTTCAGAGGTCCCTTCTATCCCAGACCATTCTATGATTCCATGTTTCCAAATGCATGCTAATATCCTTTTGAAAAAATGTAAAAGCAATGCAAAGTATCTGCAATGCAAAGTATATTATGGTGGCAAGCGTTCATTTGAGGCAAAAGCCTATTCACATAGGTTAGGAAGTAGCATTCTTGCTGCAGAGCTTTTTATTAACTCTGTAATTAATGGCTCTTGTCAGAGTCCATATTTCCTCATTACTTATTTGAGGGGAAAAAAAAAATCTTCATTAGTATTTTAGGGATATGTGGCCAGAGACAATTGACGTTGGTGTCTGATAACTTGCAAGGTGGACCTGACCTGTGCTGTTTCTTCTCTGGCAAAGGTGTTCTGAGGTCCAGCTCATCGGCAAAACAGTTTGATTTATGTCTTTATCACAGTGTTGCTTGAGCTTCCCCATGTAGAGCTAATTCTTTAATAAGGTGGAGGAAAAACCCCTTGTCTTGACATAGGACTGTGGAGCTCCTGGGAGATCAAAGTTGTTGCTGGGTATTGCTTCGTGTGTTCGCTAGTAGCTGAAGTGATATCATGGAATAATCATAGAATCATAGAACGGTAAGAATGGCCTTGAGTGACCTGTACTAGTGGGAGGTGTCCTTGCCTGTGGCAGGGGGTTGGAACTAGATGATCTTTGAGGTCCCTTTCAACCTTACCATTCTATGATTCTACAATTGCCTGCTCAGAGTTGCGTTCAACCCATAGTAGCTGCTTTAGAATCTGACCACCCTTCAGTTTGTTCTTACTAGCAGCTGTCTGACAGCGAGATATTTCTGAGATCGTCTCTCTTTTTAATGAGGTAACACTGTATGCCTTTAGTGCTGCTTGTGGGCATGCTTTAGGCCCCAGCAAAACCTGTGAGCTCCTTCAGTGGTCATCACAGAGAATTTTTCTTTGACAGCATGATGGCTTGATATGTTGCTCCTATGTTAAGACAGATGTAGTGTTAAAGTGTGGTTGAGGGAGGGCCCTGTTGTGACAGGCAGAAGTGTAGCCTTAACTCCTGGTGGTTGGCACTGTCCATGCTAATAACAGCTCTCATTTGTCTAGCACTTTTACTGGAAGAGAGCCTGAAGCAATTTATGAGCTGTACTCAAGCAATGTATCCATCTCTGGCTTGAAATGAAACAGATATGTAATGGTGCACAACAAAGTGACATGGGTTTTGAATGAAACAAATATGGGTTAATTATTAAAAACTCCTGGGTGAATGATAGGCTTATTGGTACATGAAGGATTAGGCTGAGATGGCCATTGGATTGTCCTTAGTACATATGGGCACAGCCAGACATCCATCACATTCTGTGAGGGAGGATGGAATTTGCCTTTCTGAAAATCGTGGCAGATGTACATTGCCTCATTGAAAGAAAGGTCAAAATCAGAGCGTGCCTTGGACTTTTCATTAGGAAATTGTCTTCTTTCAATGTGTCCACCTGGAGGCAAAATCAGGGTGCACAAACTGTTCCAATGTTTTATCATTCTTCAACCCAAAGGCCTCCTTTTGAAAAAGTGTATTTGGTTTGGCTGAAATGGAGTTGGTTCTCCCCATACCATCTTTCATAGTGCTGTGTTTTGGAGTGGTAGCTAGAAGGGAGTTGATAACACAACAGTGTTTTGGCTCACAGAGCACCAAGGCTCTGCTTTTACAACATTCCCTCCCCAGCAGTAGGCTGACAGGAGGACAAGATCTTGGGAGCTGACCCAAACTGCCTGAAGGGGTATTCCATACCATATGACATCAGTTCAGATATAAAAGCTAAATGGAAGAAGGAAGAATGGGGATATTTGATGAAGGTGTTTGTCCTCTAGATCAACTGCTTTGAAGACCTGCTTCCCAGGGGGTGACTGAGCATCTTCTGATGGGAAGTAGAGAATAATTGCTTTGCTTGCTCTTGCTTCCACATGTACATATATTGCTTTCACTTTTGCCTCATCAAACTGCCTCTAGCTTGACTCATGAGCTTCTTGTTATGTTTTTCCATTCCCCTGTCTGTCTAAAATGGGGAGTGTTAGAGTGGCACCGATAGGCATCTGCCCCCCAGCCAGGGCCAAACCACCACAAAAGGGCATCTGAACTGAAGAGAAAATCTAAAAACAGATTCAAAAAACCTTGGATTTATGGTGATTTTGGTTTTTCAATTATTTCCTGCCTGACAACTTCACTAATGTTTGTTCAGTATATCCTAGCTCCTTTGGGTAAAAGCTTATGGTATCAGACCATTAACAATGATGCAATAGCTGGGCACATGCTCAGTTCTAAGGCAGATAAGTTTTAGGAATCTATCTGCTGGGACTTTGTGTCTTTTGGACTACAAGCACGTGGGAACTTGTTCAGTACAGTTATAGAGGTGTATTTACTGGGAACTGTTTACCAGTGCTGAAATGCACTGATAGAATTAGTTCTAGATGAGTATGTGAGCTGAAGCTTATTACACCAAAACCTTGTTCGCAGTCTTATACCTGTAGGTTAAAATAATATTAATCAAGGTCAGCAGGAACTGTCTCTCCTAAGTGGAGTTTCTGCATGTAAATAATCTACATCTTACTCTCACCTTCTCTTCTATACCACCCTGACTTGAAAGTCTCTGTTCAGAGAAGGGACAACAGACAGATAGTCAGGTATCACTCATTAGTAAATGTTCAATATTTCATCACTGTGAGAGAGTTGCATTTTTTTATTGTTAGGAGGCTGCAGTCACAACATGTGGACTGGGGGTTTCTTGTGATATAGACAGCTGCTGAAGCATCTGTCTCGCCTATTTCAGGGTCTAGAGCTGAAAGACAGAAAACAGACTTTTGGAGATTTATTTTAAGTGCACAAGGTATATGGAGGCTTCTCTGTTGGTATTTCTTATTTCAAATTTTCTCTGCAGGAAGAGCTGTCTCCTTTCTCTGATTGCTCTGCGTGTCAAACAGGGTCTCTTTTAGTGCTTCCCAATGTGGCTTTGTGGCACTTTCATAGCCTTAGGGAGGATGGTTTTCTTTTTCTGAATCCCTGTATCTTCCCACAGCCCTTAATGGCAGTGTCTGAGCTCCTTTTGTTCCTTCTTTCACAGAGTAGAGAAGGATGGAGCAACTGCACCTGTACCATTGGTGCTGCAGACAGGGGATTTAGGAAATAGAAATTTCTGACACTCACTGGTGAGGAAAAGAAGCATATGCTTCCACCCATGCAAGACAATGCAGAATGAATGCCCTGGGGCAACTCCAGTTCTCATCTATTTCAGGTGGATAGAGATACACTGTTTGGAATCAGATTTGCTTGGGTGTTGGTGACCTCCTGCCTGTACAGACTCCATCAAGATCATGATTACTGCTGAAAAATCATTAAATTTATTTGATCTAAGCAATAAAGGCCACTGTGAGACAGATGACAAGGTACTTTGGGGGAAAAAAAAAAAAAAAAAAAAAAAACA
>VWZE01008839.1:46756-65466 GCA_013396675.1 Eubucco bourcierii
GAGGAAGTTCTTTGCAGTGAGGGTGGTGAGGCACTGGCACAGGTTGCCCAGGGAGGTCGTGGATGCTCCCTCCCTGGAGGTGTTCAAGGCCAGATTGGATGAGGCCTTGGGTAGCCTGTATGAGTGGGAGGTGTCCCTGCCTATGGCAGGGGGTTGGAACTAGATGATCTTTGAGGTCCCTTCCAACCTTACCATTCTATGATTCTTTGTTGAGAGGGAGCAGCTTTTTACTGGCAACTGTGATCAAACCTATGTTTTGTGTTATTCTTCAGGTATTGGGTGGAGAGTGAAGATGAGCCTCCTCAGTTGAGGAGAAGAATGCCTGCTCTTGCAAAAGTGTCATGAGGCCAAGCTCTGTTCAACACTGTGCACTGGAAGATAATGTGAAGTTCTGATTTGCTTTTCGTTAGAATGCTGCTGTGTGTTGTTCTTGGTGGATTATTAGGTCAACAGCATTAGCATCAATATCCTGGCTAAGCAGAAAGGGTTCCTTGTGTTTGTTTACATTCTCCTTCCAGCTGCTTTGCAGAGTTTTTCACTTCCAGTTCCAGCTATGATTTAACTTGCATTGTCACCTCCCTTTCTGGGATGCCCGAGCAATTTCTTTGAGACAAATAGAGTGGAGACTGGCTTTTCCAGTTTCTTGATATTTTCCTTGGTCTCTGAACAGGGTAAAGTGTACTTGTGTAATTTAATCAGAACTCTGTAACTGGTTGATTCGAGAACTGCTCTGCTATCCAGAGCCTCCTCCAGAGAAAACAGCTTTGTTAGCGACATCAAAACTGAAGTGTTGGAAAGCCACTTATCCTGCATGTGTTCTGTAGTCTGCTTTGTGCACAGTTCTGGCATCAGCTGTAGAGGTGTATCAGACGTTGATTAGGGAGCCTGGGAAGCCGAGGGGTGGGGGAATATTTATACAATACCGTTTTCAATGTGATGTTTGTCCCGGTAGAGGTATTCTTGAGCTGACACAATATCAGTCAGTGGGCACAATCTCAGAGAGATGGTTTGGCCATTGTGTGCAAATTTGCTGTCTGGAGTTGTCTTCCTCTAAATGCCAGTGATGTTTAGCTGTGACATCAGTCATAGAGCCATAGAATGGTAAGGTTGGAAGGGACCTCAAAGATTATCTAGTTCCAACTCCCTGCCATAGTTAGGGACACCTCCCACTCATACAGGCTACCCAAGGCCTCATCCAATCAGGTCTTGAACACCTCCAGGGAGGGAGCAGTCATCTCAGCATTTGCCTTCTTGGACCAATTCCTGAACCAGGAACTGCAAGTTCCAGGCCCACATGGTGGTACTGCCTGTCAGAGCATTACTGAGCCAGAGTGAGCACCTCACATCCATCATTCAGTTTGGAGCAATGTAAACTGAACTTTCTGATTTCATTCCTTTTTAGTAAGAATTCTCTTAGTATGCAACTGATTTCTGATGAGCAAACATTTTACCAGGCAGCATGATAGGAGGATTGTAATTTCTTACTTGTCGTGCTCTGTGAGAAGGGTGACTGCCAGTGGTGAAGAAGATGACTCTTCCACATACTCCTTGTGAGCCACTTTCCTGGTTTTTAGAGCTATCAGAGTAGTGGTGCTCTAAAATCTTAACTTCTCATGTTGGTGGTGTTTTGGAGCATTGTTGTTTTGGGTGGTTTTTTGTTTGTGGTTTGTTTTGGTGGTGGTTTTGGTTGGTGGTTTTTTTGGGTTTTGTTGGTTGGTTTGTTGTTGGACTGACATAAGAGCTACATGCTTGTGAATCATAGGGCCTCCACAGCTCATTGACATGGTGGTTCACTTTTGAACAGGTAATAAAGATGTGGGCAACCCAGATGGGACAGTAAAGACAGAAGATAGAAGGACAAACCTCTGCCAAATAGTGTTGGCTGCTGTCATTCTACCTTCTTTAAAGTTCAATGTTGAATTATATTTTGCTGGGGGACTTGGATTGATTTTCATACTTGGTGAAAACCAAGTAATGAACACTTAATTAGATATGATAGAATCATAGAATCAAGCAGGTTGGAAGAAACCTCCAAGATCATCCAATCCATCCTATCACCCAGCCCTATCCAAGCAACTAGACCATGGCACTAAGAGCTCCATCCAGTCTTTTCTTGAACATCTCCAGGGATGGTGACTCCATCACCTCCCTGGGCAGCCCATACCAATGCCAATCACTCTCTCTGGCAAGAACTTCCTCCTAACATCCAGCCTAGACCTCCCCTGGCACAGCTTGAGACTGTGTCCCCTCCTTCTGTTGCTGGTTGCCTGGGAGAAGAACCTGACCCCACCTGGCTACAACCTCTTTCAGGTAGTTGTAGAGAACAATGAGGTCTGCCCTGAGCCTCCTCTTCTGCAGGCTGCACACCCCCAGCTCTCTCAGCCTCCCCTCACAGGGCTGTGCTCCAGGCCCCTCACCAGCCTCAGTGCCCTTCTCTGGACATGTTCCAGTCCTTCAGCATCTCTCTTGAACTGAGGGGCCCAGAACTGGACACAGCACTCAAGGTGTGGCCTGACCAGTGCTGAGCACAGGGGCAGAATAACCTCCCTGCTCCTGCTGGCCACACTGTTCCTAGGAGATCCAGACCAGGATGCCATTGACTCTCCTGCCCACCTGGGCACACTGCTGACTCGTGTTCAGCTGCTATCTACCAGTACCCCCAGGTTCCTTTCTGCCTGGCTACTCTCCAGCCACTCTGTCCCCAGCCTGTAGCACTGCTTGGAGTTGTGGCCAAAGTGTAGAACCCTGCACTTAGCCTTGTTAAATCTCATCCCATTGGCCTCTGCCCAACCATCCAGGTCCCTCTGCAGAGCCCTCCTACCCTCCAACAGATCCACACCTGCTCCTAACTTGGTGTGATTTGCAAACTTACTGATGCTGGACTGCATGAAATGCATTGTTGAGTTAAACTGAGTAACTTATAAATTGGGATTTTGGCTGTCAGCTTCTATAGTGCCCTGGACAGTAACAAACCCCATGAATTTGTGCTCTGTGGGTTCCTTTATAAGACATTCATCTTTGCATTGGATTGGAAAGGATTTAGGACTTTTATCCTTTTCCTTCAACAAAAGCTAAACAAACAAAAAACTGAATGAAATAAAAAATTTAGGAGTACTTTTAATATTACAGTGACAACAAACTGCATCTCTCAAAGTCAGGAACCCTCATCCTTAACACTAACCTGTGTTAAAGAAACATCTGCAGTGATGTGATATTGCCAAGAATTTAAACACTTCATAATCTTTCCTGGAAACAAAAAGTTGCATGTATAGAAGCTGAACTGTTTTAACTTTCCTTTCCCTGTGGTTTTCTTACTGCTATTAGTTTAATGGCCATTGGGAAGACAGGATAAAGTTGTTTTGTTCTGTCAGGGTTTACCTGTAAACAAGATGTGGCAAATAGTCAGGTGCCCATCTGGGTTCATTCAGATGGTGAACTGATACTGCAGTTTTGACTAGGGTCCAATCTCCAAATATTGTTGGCATTTACTAACACTGATATGAGGTGAGAACGGCAGAGGCTCAGATTTTACTGCAATTCAGCTTGTCCAAAACTGAGGCAAGAAGATAGAACTGTTAAGGTTCTGTTGCTGTTGATGAAGATTGTAAACGGAACAAGAAGATTGTAAACTTCTTGTTCTTGAGACCTGGGGAGTACCATTTGTAACTGGCTGCCAGCTGGATTTAAGTCTGTTCACCAGACCTTCTTGAACCTGGCCATTTAGCCAGGTTTTCACCCATCTAAGCTGTGAGCAGTCAGTTTCTCCAGGAGGAAGCTGTCCACCTAGATATCACTGACATCCTTTGCCTTATAGGATCATTTTGGTGGGAAAACACTTTTAACATCATTGAGTCCAATCATTATCTACCTCTACCAAGTCTGGTGCTGAACCATGTCACTTAGCACCACATCTGTGTGTTTTTCAAACAGCTCTAGGGATGGAGATTTTATCTTCTCCATGGAGAACCTATTGCAGTGTTTAATAGCCTTTTCAGTGAAGAATTTCTTTTCTAATATCCAGTGTAAACATTGCCTGATGCAACCTGATGTGATCAGTCTGAGGGACGACTAGCATCCAGTGTGTCCTGCTCAGTAATTTCATGGCAAAACCTCAGGACAGTATTTTCTCTCTCCAGGTGCTGTGCTATTTCTAGGTCTGTCTTGATACTGTCTGCTGAACAAGGCCTGACTGTATTTCATGCTGTATTACTGTTTACTGCAGCTAATCTTAATTTCTGTTATTATGTAATATAGCAGTGAGGCAACCCAGTCACTGCAGATCAAAGAGATTAGTGCAGCTGTCATGAGGATAAGCTCACATTGTGCCTTGCAACACCACCCCAGGCTTGCTTGAATAGTGCAGACTCAATGTTGCCTCACTCTCATCACTGTAGACACAGCCAAGGATATGTAGATGTGCATAGGTATATGTGGATCCTGTAGGTATTTACACATACCTCAGCAACACTGCCTTGCATGGTTTGCTACCTCAGTTTGAAGGCATCCTTTGAATGCAGGCATCAGTTTCCCATTTGTACCTTCCCTGAGGCTGTCAGCAGTCATTGGCATGACTGGCAGAGTGTCAGCTAAACTCTCCGCTCCTGGAGGAATATTACAGTAGCAAAGCTGACGAGGGCTGTGACATCTTTGAGGGGGAACACTGCATGAGGTCTGGATGGTTTGCATTTGTCCCTGTTTGATGAGTTTTTCACAGCAGTGACTTTTTTTTTTCTTTTGGGTGTGCTTCTATTCTCATCGGTATCTGTCAAGGTACCAAACAGCTTTTTTTCTTTCTTTTCAATTCTTCTTTGTTGTTTTTTTTTGTTGTTGTTTGTTTGTTTTCTTTTGTTTCCTTTTGTTTGGTTGGTTTGTTTTGTGTGTGTTTGGGGTTTTGTTTGGGGTTCTGTTTGTTTGGGGTTTTTTGTTCCCCTTCTTAACTCAGAGTTCCCAGTTGCAACCCACGTCTTTGATTATGTCTGCAGTGATTTAAGAGCTGGAATAGTGCAGTGGACATCAATCTTTATGTCACATTGTCTCTGACCTAGGACACAGCACCAAGCTGGAAGTGCCAGGGACTAGTGCTTTATTGAGCATGAAACCAAGAATATTGTTTCTAGGGGTGGTTAAAATTCCTGAATATTTCTTGGCAAATGCCATATTTACTTTTCCAAACTACAGATTACATAAAGACATTTTAATTTCTTGAATTTCTCCTTCTAAATTTGCATGTGTCCTGGTTTAAGACAAAAAAGCTGGGGGGGGGGGGGGGGGNGCACAATTACCTTAGTGGTTTTGCAGCAAAACAAAAGCAGAAGCAGCAGCAGAACTCGGCCACAAAATGACCTCCCCCCACCCCCAAGCCCACAGACAGTCCAGCAGAAAAGACCAACACCCCAAACCAGAAACTGGAAGCATCTGTCGTAGCACAATTTCCAAAACCAGCTCTGGGCAGCATGGAGTTTGCACTAGATTCAAAACTTCTCATGGCTTAAAGTGAACTGACACCAAACAACTAATGAGTTCTGTTTGTTTGATGCAAGAAGCATCATGTGAAAGCTCTTGGTCACTTGTGTCTTAGGTGAGGGGAGCAAAGAGAGAGTGAGATATGAAGTAACAGAAAAAAAAAAGTATCACCACCCTTAGATCCAGGGATGTTTTCACAGTTAGTCCAAGTTCTTTGGGTGTACCTCCAGCGAGGGCTTTTGTGATAGGTGCAACAGCAGCAGCCTGGGCCCATGAAGTTGGAGTACATTTATACCCTTCAGGCATGGAGTGGCCTCCCAAATTTACAAAGGGAGACTGTGCTGATTTGCACATGACCCCTCCGGTGTAATGCCTATCACAGGCCTTTCCATGGTGCAGTTGCTGAGGTTGGGAGCAAGGAAAGAAAGAATTCCGCCTCCACAGTACTTCTCTCCTTGTTAAACCAGGAATAGTTCTGCCCAGTAGCTCCATATAGGAAGTCTGGAGCTATGGAGGACCATCAAAAGCCATTGTCTTTTCTGTTCAGGACAGGTATCACTGCACATTACTTGACACAATAGGTCTGGCTCTCGCAGCATCTCTAGAGACACATTTTTAAGAATTGCTTGGTGTCGGAGAAGCAATAAAATTTTTCACTACTTAAAAAGAAAACAAACACTCCTGTGGGTGTGCACTTGTGATGCTATGAGAGTATGGCATGTGAATGCCTGACAGATCATTGCCTGGTAGGCATTTACTTGTGAATAACCTACTGATAATTGCATTTTTTTACAGTAGAGAGCGAAGCAGTTAACATCACACTTCTCCTGGTGCTGGAGTATCACTGGAAAAGTCTTTACCTGAATTTGTTTCCTTTCATAGAATCATGGAATGGTAAGGTTGGAAGGGACCTCAAGGATCATCTAGTTCCAACCCCCTGCCATAGGCAGGGACACCTCCCACTAGTACAGGTTACTCAAGGCCTCATCCAATCTGGCCTTGAACACCCCCAGGGAGGGAGCAGCCACAACCTTCCTGGGCAACCTGTGCCAGTGTCTCACCACCCTCACTGTAAAGAACTTCCTCCTGACATCCAGTTTCAATCTCCCCTCTGCCAGTTCAAACCCATTGCCCCTTGTCCTGTCATTACAAGACCTTGTCAATAGTCCCTCCTCAGCCTTCCTGGAGGCCCCTTCAGATACCGAAAGGCTTTTTATGTTCTTTGCTGGTGTCATGTGCCATGGTTCTTACTTGAACCTGATACATAACTACCTAACAATTTGGTGTGTCTTGTGTTCTTGTCTCTTTTCAGAGAAAGGCTAAGCATTCAGTTACGCTTAAGGGAGAACCATCTCTGAGATGCTTCTACGAGTGTCCTGAATGTTCTCTAGTTGTCATCTAAGTCTATGCTCCACAGTAACAGATTGGTAGTTCTGCACTTGCAAAAACTTTTTTTCACTGGACACTGCTCTTACCTGCTCTGGGGATTCAGGGCTTGAGAGAAAAGCAGAGGCAGGACACAGGGCGGCACTGGCAGCTGCCTACCTGCCGGCCAGACTTGGAGAGCTATGGGATGAGTTTTCTTTGTGCTGATGGATGTTGTGCTCTGCAGCTTTTGAACTGTATCAAATTCCCCTCCTCACACCCTGCCGTCTCTGCTGGCACGGCTTGTTATGCTTATGAACCTGACAGTCAAACACATCAGAAGCACAACTTGCCCACTGATCTGTGAGACCACCTGCCTGGCTTCAGTGGGAACTCAACTGACAGCAGCAGAGGCTGCACTGATTTCTAGGAGGGCTGGATCAGAGGGTTTAGCTTGAGCAAGTTCTTTGGGACACTCCAGCCTGGGAGGTTTGGTTGTACTTTCCTCAAGTTTATTAACCCCTGAGACAGGGATAATGTTTTGCAAGTCTTAAGGGTGCTCTGAGACAGGGATAATGTTTTGCAAGTCTTAAGGGTGCTCTGACAGGTGTTGAAAAGAATTTTGCACTTCCATTTTTCATAGGTATTGCAATCAATGAAGTTTCACTGTAATACAAAGTGGTCAGAGAAAGGAAGGTGTGAAGATGACTTCAAATGCAGAGCATAGTACTTTCAGAAGGGTATCAGAGATCCTGAGTCTCCATTATTGTTACAGAGCCAACATGCAGAATTATGTTTACTCTAGGGTTTGCATTAACATAGTTATTCTGTATTCCAGTATCTGAAGGGGGCCTGCAGGAAGGCTGAGGAGGCACTATTGAGAAGGTCTTGCAATGACAGGACAAGGGGCAGTGGGTTCAAACTGGCAGAGGGGAGATTGAAACTGGATGTTAGGAGGAAGTTCTTTGCAATGAGGGTAGTGAGACACTGGCACAGGTTGCCCAGGGAGGTGTTGAAGGCCAGGTTGGAGGAGGCCTTGAGTGACCTGTACTAGTGGGAGGTGTCCCTGCCTATGGCAGAGGGTCAGAACTAGATGATCTTTGAGCTCCCTTCCAACCTTACCATTCTATGATTCTGATAAATATCGCATCCAAATGAGCATAGTTTAAAAAAAGTTATGAGTTGGTTTAGCCTGTTTATGGTGGGAATGGACCAAGTTGGGTTTTTTGGTTTGTTTTTGTGATGTGAGGTTTTTTGTTGGTTGGTTGGTTTGTTTTGGATTTTTAAAGACTGCATTATGTCTTTTCTTTTTTTCTCCTGGTCTCCAGGTTGCTGCAGGATGCTATGTGTTTATTTCTTTGGAATTGTAGCAAATGATTATTACACATTTCTGGTTCAGAGAGCCCTGGTGAGGAGACATTTTGAATTCCCTCTCAGGACCTTCTTGTCTGCTGTGCTCTATGAGGTTCTTGTACAAGAGATTTGGCTGTCTGCTGCGGTTGTTTTGCTGGAGTTCATATTTGTTTCAGTAATATATGGCTGATTATTATCTAGGTGAGAACAAAGCTGCTAGCTGCATAACACTGACTTCTAGCATTTCTACAGCCTTCCTGAAGGTAATTCCTTGAAGCAGCAGTTGCAAACTGTGCTTTCCTAATCTTCAGCTTTGGGCTGAAACATCTCTCATCACAAGACAAGGTGACATTTTCAGGTCTCCTGCAATGTAGTTAACTTTCCCCTAGCCTCTGTCTCTGTTGCCCTTTTCACAGCAATGTAGGATCTTTTTCTGTGCCCAAGCATTCTTGGAGAGCAACAAATCTCCCTGGTGCTAGATTCCTATAGTAAAAGACAGCCTTGCATTTCTAGTTCAGCTCTGAATTTCGTTTACTGAGCTTGGTGGATTGTGCTTCAATCCTTTAATTAAGTCCTTCCTTTGTATCTCTATCTGCCAGAGCAGGCAACTTCCCATTTTTCTTCCTGCAGCACTTGAACATAATTTGGTGTCAAACACATGCTCTCTGATTGAGGTCCAATCAGATTTACTTGCAAATGTGTCTGGGTCAGTAACATTTGTTTCAAAGAGATTTAGAGAGTGGTTTTGGTACTCCCTCCTGTTAGTCAAAGGGAGACTGCAGCGAGAGCAGGAGTGGGAGAAGCTTGGGACTGTCAGGCTCTTAACTACTTTATGATTTTAAAAGCAAAAATTATAATAGCTTAACAAAGAGGGATGAGGGAATCTGATACTGGCCTGTGGCCAAACAGGGCTGTAGCAGCTTGTATTCAGGAGTAATCAAAAGCCAGGGCTTAGCCTGCTGGGTCCTCTGGGGTATACAGCTTTGAGAGGTGAAACTCAGTAGAGCCAGGCACCTCTGAATGAGGATGGGACTGTGGCCACAGTTGGCTAAATGAGTGAAAAGCATTTGTAGCAGGGCTGAGCCAAAGCCACAGCAGCCTGGGAAGAATTAGCTATTATCCAGTGTAATTTATTTATCTGTAATTTCCACTGAAAATACAGTGGCAAGGTTTTCACATGAGAGGAATTTCAATTGAGGCACCAAAGTAAGAAGCTTGATTCCCTTGCCTTGTTACCCCTGCAGACACTATAAGGGACTCTGGGTGGTGAATGGCTGAGAGCAGCCCCGAGGGAAAGGACCTGGGGGTCTGGGTTGATGAAAAGCTCAACATGAACCTGCAGTGTGAGTGCAGCCCAGAGAAGAACCGAGTGCTAGGCTGCAGCAAGAGCAGTGTGGGCAGCAGGGCAAGGGAGGGGATTCTGCCCCTTTACTCTGCTCTCCTCAGACCCCATCTGGAGTCCTGTGTGCAGTTCTGGAGCCCCCAGCACAGGAAGGACATGGAAGTGTTGGAGTGGATCCAGAGGAGACCATGAAGGTGCTCAGAGGGCTGCAGCAGCTCTGCTCTGAGGACAGGCTGAACGAGTTGGGGCTCTGCAGCCTGTAGAAGAGAAGGCTTCCAGGAGACCTTAGAGTAGCCTTCCAGGATCTGAAGGGGTCTCCAGGAAAGCTGAGGAGGGACTATTGAGAAGGTCTTGCAATGCCAGGACAAGGGGCAATGGGTTTGAACTGGCAGNGTGGGAGGTGTCCCTGCCTATGGCAGGGGGTTGGAACTAGATGATCTTTGAGGTCCCTTCCAACCTTACCATTCTAAGTCTATGATTCTATGAATTGATGCTTAAAGGAGTTTGTGCACTCGATGCCTTTCCTTTTCGTATCACTGAGATGCTTAACTTGGACTGCATTGAACACTGTCTTCAGAAAACATACTGGAGTTATCCAAATTGGAATAATCCAACCTCTGACACCCTAGATAGTTGGGTGATTTACATACCTCTAATTATTTTTTTTTCCAGATAAATAAGACTAAAGAATGAGATTTGTCCCAAAGTGCTTGAATATGTTTTCCCAGGGTTTTAAAGGGTCTGTCAAAGAGCCAGACCTAATCACACTGCACTGTCCTTGGCCCATGCTTTGCATGATTGTTGCCAACCTGTCTGGTATTTTGATGGCCTAAGTGCAGGACTGCACAGCAGTAAACCTTGTCTTTCTATTTTTCTCCTGCCAGAATTGCTAAAGGAAAATTTCTGCAGGTAGTTTTATTTAACTTTTTGGTTGTTCCACAGGCCTCTTGTCTAAGGAGCATCCAATTTAAAAATTAAATTAGCAGCAGAAGTTTGTATTGGTTTTGTGGGTGTGAAAGGAGACATCATGATAAAGTTGATCTGGCAAGAGTTTAAGCAGTCAAGTTCAAACTGCAGACACTCTGTCAGTTGACCTGACATATGGGGCAGGAGAAGCTTTTATTTTAAAAGCTTCTCTTGCTGTGACTCCCTACAGTTGTCCTGAACTTTCTTTATTTTAAAATCTGGTTTTATTTTGACCAGCTACAATATTGCTTTCTCTGTGTATAAGAGCTGTGTCTTGCACTTTGATGCCTCTGATCTCTGTGAGCTGCAACTTACAGCACTGGGACACCTCAGAGCCATTGGAAGCAATGTGG
This sequence comes from Eubucco bourcierii, assembly GCA_013396675.1. Taxonomy (NCBI): domain Eukaryota; kingdom Metazoa; phylum Chordata; class Aves; order Piciformes; family Ramphastidae; genus Eubucco; species Eubucco bourcierii. The sequence goes on from VWZE01008839.1 coordinate 57,599, forward strand.
AAGAAGATGCTATTCATCATAGAGTTATACATATTTGGAAATGTTAGTGGTATTGAATAATAATCATAGTAAATACTTCAAAGTTTTTCATTTTGGCTTAAGAATATGGACAGCTAATGGGGGAAAAAAAAAAAGTTGGAATCACAGAATGGTAAGGTTGGAAGGGACCTCAAGGATCATCTAGTTCCAACCCCCTGCCATAGGCAGGGACACCTCCCACTAGTACAAGTCACTCAATGCCTCCTCCAACCTGGCCTTGAACACCTCCAGGGAGGGAGCAGCCCTGGGCAACCTGTGCCAGTATCTCACCACAGGCTCCAAATGCATGAGACCAAGGTAATTCCACACACTTCTCATTTTTAACATGGTTCTTTTAATGTTCTGAGGTTAACTCTCCTTTACTGACGTCTCACTTTTAGTCCAATTGACATCTTCCTCAGTGATTTTTGAGAGCTAGCTGGGCATACAACTCTGTCTGCAGATGAACAGTCAGATAGAAACATATGCTATTACTCTGCCAGTTTTTGGAATTTATGTAAATTTTAAAAAGTGTATATGAAAACAGACACAGATGCCATAGACGTGGTCCCAATTCATCTATCTGTGTGATACTTCTCTCACTCTTAAAAAGGCTGGGTTTGGTACCTTTGCAAAGCATAAAGGATGGAGTGGGCCATCCAATGTGTTTATTGTGACTGCACCAGAACTGCCAGCTGTGTTCCCAAAACAGGTTGGGTGTTGTGGATGATGACATAAGAGCTAAAGTACAGCACAGATGAGTACATTAGGTTTTCAAGTTGTCCGGTTAGACAATTTGATCTGGCATCACAGAAAGAATAAAGAAGAAGACCTACACTGTCATTTTTGCTTGTGCTGTTTCCCAGAAATTACTTTAAAAATATTGCAGAGTGTGAGATGTCAGCAAACTGGTGAGCTCCCTGCTGCCTCACATGAGGCAGTTGATTTATGGCAGTAAATTGCATGACCTCGCATCATAATAGGATCACGCTGCCCTTAAATCTGGTCTAGCCACTGAGGAGAGAGCTGCACAGCTCTTCAAAATCTCTTGTACAGAGAGAATTTATCTGCAAAAGAACAGGGTAGAGGGTAAGGAAGCAGCTTGCTCTCATAAACAGACCAGAATGTGGCAGCAAGATGACTCCCTGGTCCTGCACTGCTTTGGTTGCTGTCTCTTGACCTTGACTCTGTGACACTGAGTGAGTGGGTTAGCTGGCCTGTTCAACCCGAGGGTGCAAAATGGAACAAAAGCAGTAGAAAAACAGCTGCTTATAAGTAGAGGACTCCAGGGTGAGCATGGGACTGATTTAGTATATTGCTGAGGGGCTTTTAACCCCAGCTGACTTCACAAGTCTTTCGCAGCTTGTGTAAATTCACAGCTCATGGACAAATGCACTTTGTGCTCTGGGGATACTTTGTTTGAAGACAACTACTTAACCTCAAGCTCTTTTCCAGAGGCAGTGGAGAAAGAAAGTCCTTTCTAGGAGGCCATTTTTAGAGAGTCCTTTTTGAAGGTATCTTGTGGCCGTGTTGTACTGTAACACGAGGCAGTGTGTTTATTTCCATGCTCTGCCAGCTCCTGATGCCGGTGCCACCTGTTTTCCTTCCCACTGCACAGCTGTGTCTTTGTGTACAGTTTCTGAAATGGCTTTTTATGACATCTGTGTTTTAGTTCCCTGGGGACCCATCACTTCCAGTCCTAGCTCACTGTGGACTCTCTCCCTCTGTCTGCAAAATCAGTGCTCTAAATGCAACTTGCTGAAATTACCACTCATTGAAAGGATAGAAAAGATTCATGAGCAAAAATTCACTTTGGTGACAATGAAATACTCACTCCCGTGACCTCATCTAGTAGCACAGAGTGTAGATTTCTTTCATTTGCAGTTGAGACAAAATGACAGAAAAAATGAGAGCAAGATAGACACAAAGAACAGAACAGTATCCAAACAATTGTTTTGTTCCAAGACTTGAATTACTCGTGGTAACACATGGGGATAACTCAGGGGAGGATTCCATGGTGGCTGTGCTGCATAAAGACCAGTACTTGCTAATGGAGCCAGCTCTGTGATGAAGTCCTTTGCCCCAGGAAGCTGCTCCAGCAGAAGTCAGCTGTGTTCCTTCAGAACACACACAAAAGCTGTTTAAATCAGTGTTGTGTGTTGGTATGTGTTTTGTAGAGGTCTACACATACCCCAGACACCTGCCTGGTGCCACTGCCCAAGGCACTGCAACACACACTGTGGTGTCTGGACCAATCTCCCAGTGCAAGCTAGTTAATGAAAGAGGACTGTGGTATCCTAGCTGGTAATTATTGGAAGAGTCTGGCTGATTGAAGATGAGTGGCATGTGTATTTTAGAAATACAATTTGCTAAAACTTTTAAATTATATTCTCATTTTTAAAAGCTGGAGACAGAAATGTAGCTATAAATAGCAAATATAGAAGGAACAAAAGGAAGGGAAAGGGAAACCTGACATGAAACGTGAGATGGTTTCCCTAAGCAGTGCTCATTACAATTTCACAGTGACCATGCTGGCCTTGAGATTAGAGAAATTCTGATGGCTACCTTCAGGATAAAGTTGTGAGAAAATCCCCTCCCACTGCAACCCTGTCACGTCTAGAGTGAGTTCAGTGGAAATGGAACACAGCAACATTCAGACTTGCGTTTTAAATACTGGAAGTGAATATTGTTGCAGTATAATGGTTGGGGTACTGACTCCCAAAATAGTAGGGTTGTCCCTCTGCTAGTCATTATTCAAATCTGTTCTGCTATCATGCCTTTGAAGAATCAACCTCACTGCTGGGTTCTCTGTTTCCTCATTAAGTACAGACTGAAAGTATAAAATAAGGCTCATTTATGTCCCAGTCAGAGCCTATATGAGAGAGATTTCTGACAAAGAACCCTAATATTTAATTGACTACTTGAAAATGCTTAGAATACAGGTCATGGACAATTTTTGTTCAGCCAAACTGGCAATTTCTAAACAGTTTACAATCACATGGTAACGTGGTTGTTATTACTCAAAAGATATATCTGGCTGTTACCTAGCTGGCTGTCTCTACAAGGCTGTCCTTTCTGTCTTGGCACAATCACCCAATTACACTAGACAGTCTTGCAAAGGGAGGTGTTCTCCCTGAGCACAGTGCCCAGCAGCTCACCTATTCTGGTTAAGAGTGATTTGGTCGCTAGGTATCACCAGGACTCTGTGCTAGGCAGATGATGGGAAAATTAAAGGTGTGGGTTATGAATACAGCTGACTTGCTCTAGTGGCAGAGATTTTCCTCAGGGTAGATGCTCTTGAACTCTAGAGGAAGATAAGAATGTATGGCTGTCATGAATTCCAAGTATTGGACCTTTGGAGGAGAATTCAGTTTTTCCATTTCAGGGAACATAGCAAACTCCTGTATGTCTTCTGAAGTGTGACATGTGAAAAAAAGCCCACTATCTTTCTGAGTGTGGTCTTAGACTTAGCTCAGAAAGCACCTGGCAGCTCTGGTGTAAGAGCTGTGAAGTCATAGAATCATAGGATCAGTCAGGGTTGAAAGGGACCACTAGCATCATCTAGTTCCAACCCCCTTGCCATGGGCAGGGTCACTTCACACTAGATCAGGCTATCTAGAGCCCCATTGAGCCTGGCCTTCAACACCTCCAGGGATGGGGTTTTGATCACCTCCCTGGGCAACTCATTCCAGGATCTCACTGCCCTCATGGTGAAGAGGTGAAATTAGAACAATGGGCTAGGTTTGGAAGTGTACATGTGAGATGCATGTCTGTAATGGTGCTTTCCAGATGCAAAACCCTCCCTTGTGAATCTGCGTGATTGCAGGCGTTTGGCTATGGTGAAATACCACCAAAGAACCTGTGTGAAATGGTAGCATTACTGGTGAAGGGAAGACTATTTTTCATGGTCACCTCCCATTTTGGTTCAGACTGAAGGACTTGGTATAAAAATTGTGGGAGTAGGAAAGCTTCTTTTGATTTAAACAGAGCAGTGTAGTTTAGTAGTCTGGCACAATGGGATTTTCCTATGACGATGGAGAGCACTGTCATTCATTTTCAAAAGTTAAGTCTCATATTCAGCTTTACAGTGTAAAATCCATAGAGGCAACATGAAGTGCACTGTAGTGTATTCCCTGAAGCAATGCAGAGAAGTAAGCTTTTCTTTTAATAAGCAAAAGGCATCCTTTATTACATGAAGAAATAGGCTGTGCTTTTTCTTTCAGTGAAGCAATGTAGACCATATTGCTTGTTCATCTTGATACCTGCTGTCTGCTTGCACAGGGAAGAACAGTTGGGTGGTCTGGGCAGAGCTGAGTGGTCATGACACTAACCTGAAATTCCATTGGCTTGCTTCACTTTTCTTTTTGACTATAGACATTCGTTGTGGGGTGATGATTTTCTTTGTCTCTGATGTGCTTTGGTTTTGTGTTTGTAAAATGAAGCTGATATTTCTCTGTTTCAGAGCAATGGTCTGAGATAAGGCAGTGAAATATACGGCTGAGACAGTCTGGATACCTATGACTTCTGTGTGAGAATATAGATCCAAACCGTAGTATCATAGAATGGTAAGGTTGGAGGGGACCTCAAGGATCATTTAGTTCCAAGCCCCTGCCATAGACAGGGACACCTCCCACTAGTACAGCTCACTCAAGGCCTCCTCCAACCTGACCTTCAACACCTCCAAGGAGGGAGCAGCCACAACCTCCCTGGGCAACCTGTGCCAGTGTCTCACCACCCTCACTGCAAACAACTTCCTCCTAACATCCAGTCTAAATCTTCCCACTGCCAGTTTAAACCCATTGCCCCTTGTCCTGTCATTACAAGACCTTGTCAATAGTCCCTCCCCAGCCTTCCTGGAGGCCCCCTTCAGATACTGGAAGGCTACTGTAAGATGTCCTGGAAACCTTCTCTTCTGGCTGCAGAGCCCCAACTCTCTCAACCTGTTCTCATAGCAGAGCTACTGCAGCCCTCAGCATCTTTGTGGCCTCCTCTGCACCCACTCCAACAGTTCCATGTCCTTCCTGTGCTGGGGGCTCCAGAACTGCACACAGGACTCCAGATGGGGTGTGAGGAGAGCAGAGTAAAAGGGCAGCCTTTACTAAAGGGACACCATTCTGTGTATTCTTCAGCCTCTGAATAAAGGAGCATCACCTTGTGCCAGTTTTTATCCATTTGTGTTCTTATCCTCCACTGAGTTCAAGTAGATTGATTTGTGGGTTTCCCTCTTGCACTTGAGATTTTTGTTTTGGCAGGCATCTCCGTTCTGACAATTTCTTTCTGACATTTGGCCAAGGAAAAAAAATGACACAAACAAATGACAATTTATTTCCTTGGTATAGATAGCTCCAGCCACAGATGAGCTCCTGTTATCTTTCAGCCCACTGGAACAGGACTCAGATTTCTATCCTTTCTCTGGTTAAACCAATATCAGCTTCTGTGACACAGTTGAGATTTTAAGAGGCTAAATAAAAGCAGAAATGTACATGAGTACTGGTCTGATCTTAGAGTTTTATGTCTCCCACAAGTATGGGCTGAGCAGCCTGGCAGTATCATGCCTCTTCCCAATCTGGAAGAGCCAGGCCTGGGCCATTTTTACAGCACACAGCTACATCTGCACTTAAAAAGGAGCAATGCAGGTTTTTTGGTCGGTTTGTTTGGTTTGAAGTTTCTTTTTTGTATGCTGCTTGTAGTACTAAGTCATCTGGCCATCGCCTTAGACTTTTACCTATCTTTTCCTCTTGCCTTTCATTCTTTCTTCCTTTTTAACTGAGGTCAAATGGACATGTGTAGGCGACGCCATTTCATGAGGTTTGCCCCATTCCTCTGTTCTGGTTCAACCCCCTTGTGATATTCTGCTGTTTGGCCAATGACAAATGGGACCTGGAGTGAAATGGAAATGAACTCAGAAGCAAGTTTATGGGACTGTGGGGGACCGTCTGTTAATGTAAATGTTTAAGGTAAAATGCATTAAGACCTGCATGCTGACGAAACATTTCATTTGCATCCTGCCTCTGGGATTATTTCTGGCTCATGCCTAAGGGCAGCAGAGTTCCAGGGCAGACAAATGTGCTTTTTCTTCTTCTTCTTTTTGCTAGTGCAAGCTTTACTTTACGGCAGACCCTGAAATGTAAAATGTACTGCTTCGATTCAAAATGTGGGTTTGGTTTTAAAAATTAACAAGGCTTCTCCTTCCTCCAAACAACTTACAGATTCTGTTGCACAATTTAAATAAAAAAAAATTGTTTGGGTTATTTATTTATTTATTTATTTATAGGAAAAGAAAAATAAGTAGCAGTATTTTTAGAAGCAAGAAAAACTATTTTGGTTTTTTTTTGCTGTTGGCATTTAAACATGAGAGCTGCTGCGCAAGAAAGAGCAATTCGTAGGAAGAAAGGGCAATGGGTTGGTATCACTTCTCTCTTGCTTCATGCATATCTCTCTTCTTGAAATCAATAGCATCAATAGGGAAAGCTAAACTGGATTTTTCTGATAGCTAAACTGGATTTTTGTAATAGTCTCATGAGTAACACAGGGGAGTACAACTTAAAGAGGTCTGAAGGTGTGTCACTGCATACCCATCAAGGGCTAGTCCATAATTTTAGTCCTAACAAGTTCCATTTAAGTTCCTGAAGAAATTTTAGATATTCTCAAACCTCAAGGCAGACATACATTGATAGTGTTATAAGGAATGTAGTTTAAAGTATTCTTCTGCATTAGAAACTGGGAATGCTTGTCACTGGGGTTTTTACGTGTTTGACTCCAAATTGCTCTTGGGATAAAATTGTTGGTGTGGGCAGGAGTTGTGTTACATGACATTTCTGTGTTGACAAACTCAGGGAGCAGGGGAACCTGAGAACTGACATGTGGGACATTCTTCTCAACTCTATTGACAACTAATTTTTTGGATTGGGGATAAAACAAACATAAGGTCATAGCTACTAATAAACTGTCGATTACATAAATCTCAAGTCTAGATCTGATAAGTCTGGGAGTTTGATCAGTTTTTTTCTTGTTGTCATCACACAAACAAGTTGTTCATACAGTAAGAAATGTGAAAGTTCCATCTGGGGCCATATAAACCAGGCACAGCTTAAAACTGTTAAAGGGGATTGCCTTCTGTTCATCTAAACATAGTTTAGGCTGGACCTTAACACTGTTCTTGGGTTATATTGCATGTGTAGCTAGATATCTTGGATGTGGCAGAGGGGAATTCTTGTCTGTCTTCCAGTCACAAGAGTGGAGAGCAAAGTTTCTCATGTAATTCTTTTTCCTACCTTGGCAGTTTAAGTCCCTGTGAATAGCAAGAATGACATTGGCAGTGAAGGTTGATGAAGAACTTTGTGCTAAGGTCTTGTTAGCTTAGCATACTTATTCAGTGCTAATTCTTTGCGTGGGCACCCTGCACTGAACATGCCTTTGTGTGGGTTAGAAGTGGATTAAGCTTAACTGCCAAAATGAACTTGAGGTACAGAATAAGGGAATTATGGACAGAATGCTGTTAAGTCACATTCTTATTTGTTCTGAAGTAATTTACCTGTGCTGGCAAGTAAGGAAAAGCTTTTTGTCTTCTCATGGTAAGAGGAGAGAAAATCCAGTTTAGATTGAGCATGCCCTTCTTTTCTTCTCTTTCAACTCCAGCTTGCCCTCTGTGCCAAGCTGGGGAATTGCACATTCACCTCTCATTCTCCAACTGAAGAAGATTGATGTGCAATTAAGATCTCTAAGGAAGATGCTTGGAGGGCTGCAGCAGCTCTGCTATGAGGACAGGCTGAGAGAGTTGGGGCTCTGCAGCCTGGAGAGGAGAAGGTTTCCAGGAGACCTTATGGTAGCCTTCCAGTATCTGAAGGGGG
>VWZE01008840.1:4509-64919 GCA_013396675.1 Eubucco bourcierii
AATCCCCTCCCTTGCTCTGCTGCCCACACTGCTCTTGCTGCAGCCCAGGACTCGGTTGGCTGGCTGGGTAGCAAAGCTGTCTTGATTCTAAGCAAGGGGGTTTGGTTATATTTAGGAGAGAAAGAGAAGGCTTCTGCCTGCTTTCATTGCACATTACACAGGAGGTCCCAACTCTACACAAGGAGACACTTCATTATTGTGAAGGTGCTGGAGGCCCGGAGCAGGCTGCCCAGAGAGACTGTGGAGTCTCCTCCTCTGGAGGCTTTCAAAATCTACCTGAATGCATTCCTGGGTGATCCTGCCCTGGCATGGAGGTTGGACTGGATGACCTATGGAGGTGCCTTCCAACTCTCAGCATTCTGTGATTGCACTGTTTTACACTGAACACATTTGTAAAGCACTGGGATATCCCACAGAGGGTATAAAGACCTGTCAGCAGTTTTCACTGAATGCTGTGACAATTCCAGAGTACTCCAGATGATTCAAATAACCAAGGAATGTAGTCACTTCTGGATAAAACCTCTATTCTATACTACTAACTGAAAACTGCACAAGAGAAAAGCCTTTTGGGGGTTAAATTACCTTGAAAGGGAAGAAGAGAGAAGTGTGATTTTGCTCATTCCCACCCTGACCAGCCAAGCACTGGATTCAATCAGCCTCTTTGGAAAGACCTCACTCAGCTGGGCAGAGCAGTAAGGGACCTTCCAGTCTGGTTATAGTCCTCAGGTGTGTTATAGAGTGAGATCTGCACTAGAAGATAAGAAGAAACAGATAAAAAGCTGTATTAGTTGCCTCTAAGTTCTTGCACCATGAAAGTGGCAGTGCCTGAATTTGCTCTTAGCTGATGGTTGTGCTTGCTTGGACTGTAATGATAAGCTATAAATAATTCTGCATCATAAATCTTGAGACATCTTAACTTAAGAGGGTTCATTCAAGCCTGTCAGAATGCATTTAAACAAGCTGTTGTGGTAACAGCACAGCACCAACCAGCACCAACTACTTCAGCTGATGCATTTCCCAAGCAAAAAAAGGCCTCGTGCAGCTTCAGCTGGGGATGGCACTTTAAGAGTGGAGAAGGCCTTCAACTGAATTACAGAACATTTGAATGCAAGTTCCTCCACTTTTTTTACAGCCAAATAGGGGTCAGTGCTGTTTAACATCTGTGTCAGTGACATGGACAGAGGAATCAGTGCACCCTCAGCAAGTCTGCAGATGGCACCAAGCTGTGTGGCACAGTCGACTTGCTAGAGGACAGGGATCCATCCAGAGGGACCTGGACAAGTTGCAGAGGTGTGCCCAGGCCAACCTCATGAAATTCCACAAGGCCAAGTGTAAGGTCCTGCACCTGGGTAGGCACAATCCCAAGCACAAATACAGGCTGGGTGGGGAATGGCTGAGAGCAGCCCTGAGGAAAAGGACCTGGGGGTCTGGGGTGATGAAAAGCTCAACATGAGCCTGCAGTGTGAGTGCAGCCCAGACAGCAACTGAGCGCTGGGCTGCAGCAAGAGCAGTGTGGGCAGCAGGGCAAGGGAGGGGATTCTGCCTCTTGCTCTGCTCTCATCANGAAGGGGGCTACAGGAAGGCTGGGGAGGGACTATTGACAAGGTCTTGCAATGACAGGACAAGGGGCAATGGGTTTGAACTGGCAGAGGGGAGATTTAGACTGGATGTTAGGAAGAAGTTGTTTGCAGTGAGGGTGGTGAGACACTGGCACAGGTTGCCCAGGGAGGTTGTGGCTGCTCCCTCCCTGGAGGTGTTGGAGGCCAGGTTGGAGGAGGCTTTGAGTGACCTGTGCTAGTGGGAGGTGTCCCTGCCTATGGCAGGGGGTTGGAACTAGATGATCTTCAAGGTCCCTTCCAACCTAAACCATTCTATGATTCTATGATCTTCACTGCAGACTCAGATTACAAAGGTATGTGACCTATCTCAGGCATCCCAGCACAGAGCTAAAGGAAACAACATGTAAGAGTCCCATCCCTACAGACCAAGTGAGCCATGTTAGCCTATACAGCAGTGTAAGCCAGGGATGGAAACCTCTTCTCCTACTGATATTGTGGGAAAAAAGACCCAAACCAAACCAAACCAAACCAAAACAACCAAAAAACCCAAATGAAAACAACCAGAAGAGCAACCAAACAAAAACCCAACACTCTCCAGCCCCCAAACATTCTAAGGTATGAAATACACAGAAAAGAATCTTTCATAGGTTTTATGCTCATCTCTTAAAAATTATGAGCTCAGTGCTGCTCTACAGTTTAGTTCCTAATGCCATTCAGCTTCCTGCATCACTCTATTTGGAGGTGTCCCTGCTCACTGCAGGGGGGGGTTGGACAAGATGACCTTTGAGGATCCCTTCCAACCCAGTACAATCTGTGAGTCTTGATCTGAAGAGCTGCACCAGCTTTTCCTGCAACTCAGAGTTATGATTCATTTTCCTGATATGGATCAATTCTTTTGAAGCTTTTAAATAGCAGATTCAAAACCCAATTTAAATAGATTTTGGAGCATCCCCACAGAACCCACCTAGATACCTTTGTCTTCCAAGGCCTCTTGACTGACCAGTTCAGTTCAACTTGTTTCCAAACCTAAGCTTTCAAAGAGAAGTTCAGGGGCCTTACGGTTTCATGAGAGCAGCACCTGCTCTTTCCCTCTTCATAGACTCTGCATGGGGTCTGCAGCTCTCACCTGGAGTCTGAGTCAACCTCTAGTTCTGTTTTCTCAAAGACCAAAAGAGAAAAAGTGACTTTTGAGGGCAAAACTTTAGATCTGGTTGAAGACATTGCTTAGCTACACATGGCCTTTTCTATTGAAAATGTAGAAAGGAGGGAAGGAAGACAACTGTGGTAGAGGAGCAGGGAGGAAAAAGGGCTCTAAGAGAGGTCACCTAGCCCAGCTTGTTGCTTTGAAGCAGGCTCATCAAAGCACAGGATGCTGGTGCCAAGTTACATGTTGTTTCAGCTTGTTCTTAATAGACCTCCAGAGGTGGATAATCCACATCTCACAATGCAGGCCACAGGCCAGACTCTCCTGGAGGACACTTCCCTCACCCCACCAATGGTCTCTGCTGCCAGGGTTGGGTGAACGCAGAGAGGAATTTCTTGTCCCCTAGATCAGGCTGAGTCCCCTCACTTGGTTAGCTTCTGTAAGCTGAACTCTGAAGATTCTCAATAATTTTAGTCCTAGGAGAGCATTATGAGCTGTTCCCTGAGGAACACATCATCAAGGACAACACTGTAATGGGTTTTTAAATTGTTTCCCTTAGTCATAGGCTTAAAATAACAATTAAAAAGAGGCGGAAGGAATAGTAGAAGCATTAGACAAATGTAACAGAAATGCTTAGGCACTGTGAAAGCCAAGGGAGAACATAATTACAGATCATTCCTCACTGAAAGTGTGAGTCACTAGAGAAGACTAAAAAAATGCTTTAAATATATATAGCTAGCTGTTCAGTTGATAATAATAATAGTTACCAAAAGAAGGAACCCCAAACACTCTGGGGCTCCTCTCCTTGTGATTCCTAAATCCAGGAACACAAATAAAAGACCACCTCCTCAGGTAATGCAGCAGTGTGCTGATTTATCCCAGCTGCAAAGCTGCTGCCAGAGCAGCAAGGCAGCCAGGCTCTGGGACAAAACATTCCTGCAAACCCAAGGGATGGTGAGAAAGTGGAACAGGTTTGACATAGGCTACTACTGAAGTGTGGATGGAATCCACTAAGCTGGGCAGCCTGGGAACAGTCTTGGATCCCAGCAGCACTGAGCGCAGTGTCAGTTTGAGACAGCAGTCAGTGAAGGAGCTTTCCATGAAAGCAGATTGCAAAAGGCCTCTCTGCACCCATATGACACTCCTGTAAGCTCAGTGTGTTCCAGCATGTTTCATGTTCAGCTGCAGAAGTGGTTGTAGGCAATGTGCCATGGTGGTGGCCAAGAAGGTCAATGGGATCCTGGAGTGCATTAAGAAGAATGTGGCAAGCAGATCAAGGGAGGTTCTCCTCTCCCTCTACTCTGCCATAGTGAGGGCCCACCTGGAGTATTGCAACCTGTTCTAGGCTCCCCAGTTCAACAGGGACAGGGATCTCCTGGAGAGAGTCCAACGGAGGGCTACAAGGATGCTGAAGAGACTGGAGCACTGATGAGGAAAGGTTGAGAGCCCTGGGGCTGGTTAGTCTGGAGAGGAGACGACTTAAGAGGGGACCTAATCAATGTCTATAAATATCTGAGTGCTGAGGGTCAAGGACAGCCTCTGCTCACTTGTGCCCTGGCATAGGACAAGGAGCAATGGATGTAAACTGCAGCACAGGGAGGCCCACCTCAACATGAGGAAGAACTTCTTTATTATAAGGGTGACAGAGCCCTAGAACAGGTTGCCCAGAGAGTTGTGAAGTCTCCTTCTCTAGAGATTTTCAAGCCCTGTCTGGATGTGTTCCTGTGTGACCTGCACTAGATTCTATGGTCCTGCTCTGGCAGGGGCCTTAGACTCCAAGATCTCCAGAGGTCCCTTCCAACCTCTAACATCCTGTGATCCTGTGAGATCTCAGCTACCTGTAAGGGTTACAAATAATAGGGATGTTCCAGACACACAGCACAAGAATATCACAGCAGCATGGCTTGGATTCTAGCTCCTAGGAAAGGGAAAGAAGAGGAAAAAAATGACATTGTGTGCTGAAAAGGTGGAAGCCAAGGTCAAAAACCTTGTGGTCAAAGTAAACAGATGCCTGAAAACTCTGCCTGTACCAACACTTCTGTGCAGCTTATTGACATCCTTGCAGCTATGGAGCGAAAAGTGGATGCTGCACTCCTGGAGCACGATTGCATCACAGCTCATAAAGCCATGGGCAAAGGTAAACACCACAAGCCTAAAAACACTTCACCTGACAAGGAGCAAGGAGTTATTGCAAAAGACACTGCTCATAACAAGGAGTAAGGCAAGAGTGCCATGCACCTGCCTGGGGCAGCAGCAGCTGTGGGTATTGCAGGCTGCAAAGCAGTGAAAGCTGCAGGGCATTAACTTGCACCCAGAGTGTTCTCATCCTGTGCTGGGCTGGTTCACAGAATCACTGAATGGGCTGCTTTGGAAGACCTACAACCCCCTCTGCAGTCAGCAGGGACATCCTCAGCTAGAACAGGTTGCCCAGAGCCCTGTCGAACCTCACCTTGTATGTCTCCCCAGGGGTGGGTCTCCAACGAGCTCCCTGGGAAGCCTTTCCTGTTGACCTTGACATCCCTAGCCAGGTTCAGTTCCAGGGAAGCCTTTCCTTGGCTTTCCTTGTGATGTCCCTGAACACTCTCACAGCATTCCTGTAATCTTCCCAAGTGGTTGGTCTCTTCTTCCATGTACTACAAATTTCCTTCTTCAAGTTGAGCTTTTCCAGGAGCTCCCTGCTCAGTCATGAAGGTCTCCTGCCTCCACAGCCTGATCTTAAGAGACACACTGCTCCTGAGCTTGGAGGAGCAGTTGGAGGTTCTTGAACATCAACCATCGCAGATCATGAAGATGAGACTGTGCTCTTTCCAGTGGTGGACAGGGATAGGACAAAGGGCATTGGGTACAAACTAGAACACAGGAGGCTTCATTCGAACTTAAGGGGAAAGTTCTGTGCAGTGAGAGTGCTGGAGCCCTGCAGCAGGCTGCCCAGAGAGGTTGTGGTCTCCTTCCCTAGAGACTTTCAAAATGCATCTGGACATTGAGATCCTGGGCACTGCAGGACCCTGCTTTAGCAATGGGTTTGGACACGGTGCTCCCCAGAGGTCCCTTCCAACACCTCCCATTCTATGACTCTATCATACAGGAGAGGAAGGACAAACACAGGAGCTCCCTCCAACTGAGCAGCTGTGGACAGCACTCTGCAGATCCGGCACCGACAGGCCACACCTGGGGTATCTGCACAGCAACAGCCGCGCACAGGAGCAGCCCCAGCTGGAGCCGGGGACAGGAACCAAAGGCACCTTACTGCAAAAAGCATAATGGTCCCTTCCAGGGCAGCAAGGCTGCTCTGCCTCTGCTTCAGAATGATCTGGTGGATGAAGGAGATGGATGCTAAGGGGAGTCAGCGGCAGAGCCAGAGCAGCAAAGCAGCAGCAGCAGCCTCACAATACCTGTTCCTAGGCAAGAACTGCTTGCAAGGTCTGGACTTGCTCTACCACAGGCTTCCCTGTGGCCATGTTTCACCTAGCAGCTGAGAGTAGTTTTGAACTAGTTCTACACCATCACAGATGACTTCCTTTTAAACACAAGCAGGGACATTGACATCCCTGCAGACAGCTTCTTTCTGCTGCAGAAGAATCAGTTCCCTCCTAGCAGCAAGCCAGAACTGGCTGAGACACTGTGAGCTGTGGAAATGCCTAGAGATACAGAGATTCATGACTCATGCTGTTCTGTGCAGTTCATTTTGTCTTCAACTCTTTAATTTTCTTTTTATTTGAGAAGTTTGTATTTCGATCTCATAATTATTGCTCTTCATTTTCTACCCAAGTGCAATGTGCTTCTTTCTGCCCGTTCACACGGGATACCAAGGGGCATGACAGCAAGCAATGAACCAGACATTAGCAAGGAAATGAGACACTGCTTGGTGTCTGTAGAATCACAGAACTACAGACTATATCTGCTTGAAAGAGACCTCCAAGCTCATCCAGTCCAATCCTTGTCCCATTACTGAAGGGTTAACACTAAACCACATCCCGAAGCACCAGATCCACAGGCTGCGTGAACACCCCCAGGGATGGTGACTCCAGCACTGCCCTGGACAGACCATTCCAATGTTTAAGAATACTTCCAGTGCAGAAATATTTCCTAGCATCCATCCTGAACCTTCCCTGAGGCAGCTTGGAGCCATTTCCTGTCCTCTCCTGTCTCTTCCAACTAAGGAGCAGAGGGTGTCCCCTCCTCACTCCAACTTCCCTCTGGGAGCTGTAGAGAGCAATGAGGTCTCCCCTCAGTCTCCTCCAGACTGAACACTCCCAGCTCCCTCACCTGCTCCGCATAGGCCAGGTGCTCAGCAAGTGTCAGTACATCACCTACATTCCAAATCTCCTGGAAAGAAGAGAAAAAAATTGCTACAAAGGGTACAAAAGTTTTATGCTCTTCTACCACCTTATTGTACTAGGATGGATTTGGGACACGTACACACACAACGCCCAAAATCTTTTCTCCAGGTCTGTAGCCCAGCTGGATTTACCAAGGCACACTCACATGCATAGATGTCACCTGCATACATGGAAATGCAGGGCACTTACACAGATACCTGTACTGAATAATCCTCTTAGCAGCCACTGATACCTCCAAAAAGGTAATAAAGTCACTTAGGTGAAGTCACTGAGGTTTAAGCAAGAGGATTTTTTTATCATGATTAGGTGTTGATGTTAAAAGCATAGCAGAAGCCTCAGGACATGCTTAGAAAGACATTGTCCTGCTGGTAAAAGCAGCTCAAGATGCTGTTGGGAAACCTATGTCCCTTAAGGACCATTACTCCATGAAGATAATGTTCTCATAATAGAATTGCAACTCCATGATGGTCCTGTTACTGCATTTTAATAACACATCTTTAACAGCTTAAGAGCTGTGAGAAGCCCTGGATCAGAAATCACATTCAAAGGAGATGGTTTTTTTTCCATACAAAACCCCCTGGAAACCTGGTTTGACAGGAAAAAAATGTAATGGCAGGCATTAGAATAAATGCCACAGGTAACACACAAGAGTCAGCAAGGCAAACCACAGAGTTCTTTAAAGGCAATGTCAGCCTTCAGCTCTACAAGCACAGTAAGCACAGGTGCTGAAGGCAGCTGCCTGCTCAAAATCACATCCACAGGTTCCTCTTTGGAAGCTTCTTGCACACTCCTTTGTGCTTTTGCCTAGCAACAAGCCTGCTGGTGCTGCCTGCTCTCAGGAGTGACGCTCTTATCACCACAATACACCATCTCTTCACATCTTCTGCTGGTTTGGGGGGGCAGGGAAAGCAGACTGATTGCAGACTTGCTCTGTCTGAACTGATGGGTGAGGTGAGTAGGCTGTGGAGCTCTGCGCAGTCCATGTTAAACAGAAGGTGGTGAGATGTATTACAGACCCCCAGCATGGTGGGGGCTTGAAAGGAACATCTGGAGATCACCCAGGGGCACCCATAGCAACTTGCCCAGGGTCACAATGCCCAGGTAGCTTTGGATGCTCTCCAGAGGAGAATCCACAAGCTCTCTGAGCAGCCTGCTCCAGACCTCCAGGACCGTTACACCAAAGAAGTTTATCTTCCTGTCCAGATGGAAACTCCTGGCTTCCAGTCTGTCCTGTCACTGGGCACCACTGTCAAGAGTCTGGCCCCACCCTCTTGCCCCCCACAGGTTCTTTAGTTCTTGATGAGCATCGATAAGATCCTCTCTGGGGCGGCTCTTCTCCAGGGGAGAAGAGCCCCAGGGCTCTCAGCCTTTCCTCCTCGCAGAAGTGCTCCAGGCACCTCCACATAGAATCATAGAATCATAGAATGGTAAGGTTGGAAGGGACCTCAAGGATCATCTAGTTCCAAACCCCTGCTATAGGCAGGGACACCTCCCACTAGTACNTCCAGACCTCCAGGACCGTTACACCAAAGAAGTTTATCTTCCTGTCCAGATGGAAACTCCTGGCTTCCAGTCTGTCCTGTCACTGGGCACCACTGTCAAGAGTCTGGCCCCACCCTCTTGCCCCCCACAGGTTCTTTAGTTCTTGATGAGCATCGATAAGATCCTCTCTGGGGCGGCTCTTCTCCAGGGGAGAAGAGCCCCAGGGCTCTCAGCCTTTCCTCCTCGCAGAAGTGCTCCAGGCACCTCCACATAGAATCATAGAATCATAGAATGGTAAGGTTGGAAGGGACCTCAAGGATCATCTAGNGCCTGCTCAAAATCACATCCACAGGTTCCTCTTTGGAAGCTTCTTGCACACTCCTTTGTGCTTTTGCCTAGCAACAAGCCTGCTGGTGCTGCCTGCTCTCAGGAGTGACGCTCTTATCACCACAATACACCATCTCTTCACATCTTCTGCTGGTTTGGGGGGGGCAGGGAAAGCAGACTGATTGCAGACTTGCTCTGTCTGAACTGATGGGTGAGGTGAGTAGGCTGTGGAGCTCTGTGCAGCCCATGTTAAACAGAAGGTGGTGAGATGTATTACAGACCCCCAGCATGGTGGGGGCTTGAAAGGAACATCTGGAGATCACCCAGGGGCACCCATAGCAACTTGCCCAGGGTCACAATGCCCAGGTAGCTTTGGATGCTCTCCAGAGGAGAATCCACAAGCTCTCTGAGCAGCCTGCTCCAGACCTCCAGCACCGTTACACCAAAGAAGTTTCTCTTCCTGTCCAGATGGAAGCTCCTGGCTTCCAGTCTGTCCTGTCACTGGGCACCACAGCCAAGAGTCTGGCCCCACCCTCTTGCCCCCCACAGGTTCTTTAGTTCTTGATGAGCATCGATAAGATCCTCTCTGGGGCGGCTCTTCTCCAGGGGAGAAGAGCCCCAGGGCTCTCAGCCTTTCCTCCTCACAGAAGTGCTCCAGGCACCTCCACATAGAATCATAGAATCACAGAATGGTAAGGTTGGAAGGGACATCATCTAGTTCAAACCCCCTGCCATAGGCAGGGACACCTCCCACTAGTACAGGTTATTCAAGGCCTCATCCAACCTGGCCTTGAACATACATCTTTATGACTCCCCACTGGACTGTCTCAAATAATTCCCTGTCTCTCTTGAACTGAGGAGCTCAGAACTAGACCCAGTAGTCCAAGTGCAGACTCACCAAGGCAGAGTAGAGGGAGAGGAGAACTTCCCTTGGCCTGCTGGCCACACTCTTCTTAGTGTCCCCCAGGACACCCTGTCCTTCTTGGCCACCAGGGCACACTGTTGGCTCAAAGGGAGCTTGACCACCAAGACTCCCAGGTGCTTCTCCACAGAGCTGCTCTTCCTAACCTGTCCTGATGCACAGGGTTGCTCCTCCCTAGGTGCAGGACTCTACACTTGTCCTCAAACTTTGTGAACCTCTGCCCAGCTCTCCAGCCTGTCCAGGTCTGTCTGAACAGCAGAGGGGTTGTCAGCCACTGCTTCTGGTTTGGTATCATCACCAAACTTGCCTAGGGTCCACTCCATCCCTTCATCCAGGTTGCTGACAAAGGTGTGGAACAATGCTGAACCCAGTGGTGACACAAGGACAACACTGTGAGCTGCAGGCCTCCAACAGGCCTTGCAGCACTGGCCACACTCCTTCGCTTGGCGTGCAAGACTGTGACAGCCTCGGGAGCTTTGCAGAGGATATGCTATTAGAGGAAGTCATTCCTGCTTTGCTGGACCTCTTATTCAGCCTTGAGCAGCCTGTATGTTATTAATGTCACCTTTAACCTGTGGTTTGAGAACCATAGAGGGTCCGAGGTCCTCCAGGAGTACCAGAGAGTACAAGTGATGGACTCCAGAAAGTGTAATCTCTGTGATTTCATTCCTGTCAGCCTGCACCCCAATATAAACAGACACTACTGCCTGCTCTGCCCCTTTCCCCCTCTCCTTGCTCACAGCATATGCTAGTTGCTATCTCTGGTATTCCAGGACAGGTGTTCAGCCTTGAGCAGACAGGCTCAAAACCAAGACAGAAAGGTGAGTTGGACCTGGACCAAGGGGTGGGATGCTGACCTTGTCTGAGACAGTCAGGTGCTGATGAGCTAGTGGTCCCTAGGACAGTCTGGTTCACACCCAGCATGGCTCCCAGCCTTGTGTTGTGTCACACAAACCCACGGCTGCAGAAGAGACTCTGGGTCTAACAGAGGAGGCTGCAGGCAGCTCCCACTTAGTGCCACAGCTATGCCACCCATCTGGCCCTACCTGGATCTGAAAGTCCAGCAAGAAATTCTCAAGAGGACATCCTTTAGGAAGAGATCATTTTTCTTGTTGGGAAATGGTATGTTACTTTGAATGACCAAAAGGGAGAGCTTCTCTCCACAGACAGCATCTGCTCTGCCCTGCACAGTGCTCCAGGGAGCAACCAGCCTGGGTCTGATGCTGCATGAACACAGGGTACCCAGCATCTAAAGGGACATCAGGTTTACTGACTGTGCTCCTCTCATTATTCTGTCTTATTAAAGCAGTTATCTTACAAAGCCATTGCCAGGCTTTTCTTCAGATCCCTCAAGAACTCTGTGCTGGCTCTCACTGCCATCACAGAATCACAGAATGATCTGGGTTGGAAGGAACCTCCAAGGCCATCTAGACCAACCACCTCTGCAGTAAGCAGGGACATCCTCAACTAGATCAGGATGCCCAGAGCCCTGTCAAGCCTGTGTCCTGGAAATCACGTTGGTAGCAGCTCCCTCCCCATGAATTATTTTGCTTTTAAAATCCAAAGTCTCTTTAAAGATGCATTAGAATGATTGTTGTGCTTCAGTTGATTGCATTAGCAAGGCCAGGAGTGTTGTCCAGCAGTCAGAACACACAGCTGCTTTCTGGGTGCCAGTACTACCTAGCTAGGTTAGCAACAGTGAGTTGGGGATGTTTATTAGTGGGATAACTGTCCTGTGCCTGGTTGCTTCTCACAGCACTGGCACCATGAACCAACAGCAAATGGAGAAGCAGCATTAGCAAAGCTAAACACATCTGCACTTAGTGAGAGCATTCACCTTAGGCTGGCTGTTGGTTTTCCAGCGATGTGTATCTGGTTGTCACAGCAGATTTGTGCTGAATTGTGTTGGAAGAGATTAGCTGTAGATACCCTGAAGCTTCTAAAGCAAAGAAAGATGTATCTCCAGACCTGAACAGAGAGAATATCTCTTTAATCTTACTCTCCCTTTTGGAATTCAGTTGTTGCTTCTACGGTTGCAGAACAGGAAAACCTGTTCAAAAGCCTACAATCGTAGGCCAGATCTAGTTTGAAAGACTAACCCAGAGTATCCTCAAATGCACTGTCCACAGGCCTGCTTTACCTTTATTAAGAAGCCTTTTGTATCCTTTGAGTCATTTCAGTAGGCAAGTTTCACCATACTCTTGATTTCTGCCTTCTAACATATCCTGAAAAACTGAGAGCAGCTTTCTTGTTTCTGTGCAGAGCCAGACTCTTCGGCAGGGGCAGTGACACCGAAGTATCCGATGGCCCCTGCACACAAGCAGCTCTTTGTACCTGTTATCCACAGCCCTTCTCAGCTGGTGGCACAGGAGGTGCGGCAGGAGGGAAAGCCTCACAGGCGCTGCTGCACCACCCTCCCCTTGTCTCAAAGCTGAGGGGCTGCAGCTGCTGGCTCTGCTCCCTGCCAGCAGCTGCTGCCAAGCTGAGGGCTGTGGAAAAAACTCTGCTGGCAGAAAGGCAGCAGCTTCCCCCGCACCCCTCCCAGAGCTGCAAATAACCTGGACCTCAGCACCAGTGCAGTATTAAAGAGTTTTATGGCTTGCTTTGTTTCCAGCTGCTCAAACAGGGTGGCANGTCATTCCTGCTTTGCTGGACCTCTTATTCAGCCTTGAGCAGCCTGTATGTTATTAATGTCACCTTTAACCTGTGGTTTGAGAACCATAGAGGGTCCGAGGTCCTCCAGGAGTACCAGAGAGTACAAGTGATGGACTCCAGAAAGTGTAATCTCTGTGATTTCATTCCTGTCAGCCTGCACCCCAATATAAACAGACACTACTGCCTGCTCTGCCCCTTTCCCCCTCTCCTTGCTCACAGCATATGCTAGTTGCTATCTCTGGTATTCCAGGACAGGTGTTCAGCCTTGAGCAGACAGGCTCAAAACCAAGACAGAAAGGTGAGTTGGACCTGGACCAAGGGGTGGGATGCTGACCTTGTCTGAGACAGTCAGGTGCTGATGAGCTAGTGGTCCCTAGGACAGTCTGGTTCACACCCAGCATGGCTCCCAGCCTTGTGTTGTGTCACACAAACCCACGGCTGCAGAAGAGACTCTGGGTCTAACAGAGGAGGCTGCAGGCAGCTCCCACTTAGTGCCACAGCTATGCCACCCATCTGGCCCTACCTGGATCTGAAAGTCCAGCAAGAAATTCTCATGAGGACATCCTTTAGGAAGAGATCATTTTTCTTGTTGGGAAATGGTATGTTACTTTGAATGACCAAAAGGGAGAGCTTCTCTCCACAGACAGCATCTGCTCTGCCCTGCACAGTGCTCCAGGGAGCAACCAGCCTGGGTCTGATGCTGCATGAACACAGGGTACCCAGCATCTAAAGGGACATCAGGTTTACTGACTGTGCTCCTCTCATTATTCTGTCTTATTAAAGCAGTTATCTTACAAAGCCATTGCCAGGCTTTTCTTCAGATCCCTCAAGAACTCTGTGCTGGCTCTCACTGCCATCACAGAATCACAGAATGATCTGGGTTGGAAGGAACCTCCAAGGNACTCACCATGCAGTTTGGTTCCTTTCCCCAGCAGCTTCAAGAGAGGTTTAAGAGATATCTTTGTCAAAAGCTTTGGTTAAAAAAGGAAGTTAAGCACACCAACCATTGAGAATGGAAACAGGTTAATGAGCTGCAGTGTTAGGCTGGGTGCTACCAATACTTCTTCACTGGAAGGGTTCTCAAACATCCAAACAGGCTGCCCAGGGGGGCGCTGCAAGCACCAGACCCGGAGGTGTTCAAGCAGCCTGTGGAGTTGGTGCTTTGCAACATGGTTTAGTGCTGACCCTTCAGTGCTGGGTCAAGGGTTGGACTGGGTGAGCTTGCAGGTCTCTTCCCACCAGATATATTCTGTGATTCTGTGAATGTGCTCTTGGTTAAGTTGTGCTGTTTTGGTTCTCAGGGACTATAGTTTTTCTTGGGTCTTGTGTAACCACCCTTAATTACACTTCCAGCTTATTTCCTGAATGGACAGTAATACAGCCTACAGTGGGGCACACCACTCAAAAGCAAAGTAAATAATTTCTTGGGATCACTACTACAACATGGTAACATAAACACATATTTTGTATCCTGAACAACTTCAGGACAAACTTACCCAGAGCACTGACCAAAGATGCCCTTTCTGTATGCCTATGGTAGGGGGCTGGAACTTGATGATCCTTGAGGTCCCTTCCAACCTTACCATTCTATGACTCTATGATTCTATGATTCTGCTTAGGGCAGACTGAAAAAACAAAATAGATTAAAAAGGAGAAAATCTACTGTGGAGTAGGTAGTCAGATGAAGTGACAGACAAGCTTTGCATATTCTACTGAATTACATTTCCTTCAACAAAGTGGAGCTGTTTCAATAACAATAATAAACCCCTAGAAGCTGGTTTCCAGTAATTCATCCCACACAACAGGGCAAGCTCTGGTTTGCATTGTTTCCTTTACCACTTGCATAAACACCATCTGGCAGCAGGCTGTTGTGAGTGCTGGAAAGACTCACATTGTGAACTCATCTTCAGACTGCCCTAAGGTTACCAAGGGATGTTCAGTTCCTAGAAAGACACCTTGAGAGTACATTGAGCTCACCTCTCCTAGTGAAAATGGACACAAATGCCTTGTTCCATTTCCTGATGCCCTCATTGTTCTGGAAGAACAGAATGAAGTGGTTGTCTCCCCATGCTGGCTCAGACACACACCTCTGAGACTTCATCCTATTATGCAGCAACTTTAAGCCTCCAATATAGTAAAAAGATCTACTTGGAGATGTCTAGCCTGAAAAAAATAATTAATACTACTGAAAAAGATGTACTTGGATAGTAAAAAGATGCACTTGGATATGTGTAGCCTGAAAAAATAGTTAATACTACTGAAAAAAAGATGTACTTGGATAGTAAAAAGATGTACTTGGATATGTGTAGCCTGAAAAAATAGTTAATACTACTGAAAAAGATGTACTTGGATAGTAAAAAGATGCACTTGGATATGTGTAGCCTGATCTGTGTATGTGTAGTACATCTTTTTACTATCCAAGTACATCTTTTTCAGTAGTATTAGATGCACTTAAATATGTGTAGCCTGAAAAACAGTTAATACTACTGAAAAAATATGTACTTGGATAGTAAAAAGATGGACTTGGATATGTGTAGCCTGATCTGTGTATGTGTAGTACATCTTTTTACTATCCAAGTACATATTTTTTCAGTAGTATTAACTGTTTTTCAGGCTACACATATTTAAGTGCATCTAATACTACTGAAAAAGATGTACTTGGATAGTAAAAAGATGGACTTGGATATGTGTAGCCTGATCTGTGTATGTGTAGTACATCTTTTTACTATCCAAGTACATATTTTTTCAGTAGTATTAACTGTTTTTCAGGCTACACATATTTAAGTGCATCTAATACTACTGAAAAAGATGTACTTGGATAGTAAAAAGATGGACTTGGATATGTCTAGCCTGAAAAATAGTTAATACTATTGAGTGACTCAGTGGTTTTTTGAATCCAGATGTTAAAGTTCACCTTGGTGTCTCAATCACATGGGCTTTGGTACTTCAAATCATCTCAAAACTAAAGCTTTCTGGAATTTCAGTTCTAGTCTTTTTTATGCATTAAGGTAAGAGTTCTTTGGAACATCCTATCGTCAGAAATTGGCATCCCTCAAATGGGGATGATTTTGAATCCTTACTTTTCCTACAATATCACATAGAACCATGGAATGGTTTGGGTTGAAAGGGATTTTAAAGGCCATCTAGCTCCAATCTCCTGTCATGGGCAGCGACATCTCCTACCAGACCACATTGCTCAAGGCCCCATCCTACTTGGGTCTGAACACTTTCAGACTTGCAGCACCTACAGCATCTTTGGGTAACCTGTTCCAGTGCCTCAAAACTCTCCTAGGGAAGAATTTCCTTCTCATGTCTAATCTAAATTCAGCTTCTTCCAGTCTGAAGCCATTATCCCTTGTTCTGTCTATCCATGTCTTGGTAAAAACTCCCTCCTGAGCCTTCTTGTAGCCCATTTCAGATACTAGAGGGTTACTTGAAGTTCTCTCTGGAATCTTCTCTTATCCAGGCTAAACAATCCCAACTCTCTCAGCCTGTCCCCATAGGAGAGGTGCTCCAGCACCCATCATCTTGATGGACTCCTCTGGCCCTGCTCTAACAGCTCCATATCCTCTCTGTGTTTCAGCCCATTGGTTTGGAACACAGCTTTTAGCCCTTGCTTTTCACCCTCTCACCAGGTTTGCTAGGTTTTACAGTAATGCATTTCCAGACCAGCAGCAATTAAGTACATCAGAGCAGTTTTATTCCTCACATTTTGTGTTTATCCTCACAGCAGCTGTTTAAGAAGATACATGTTCAGAGTAATAAACAGTGTGTCACTTTCCATGCAGCCAGCACCGTTGCAGAAGCATTTGGAAGCAAATTCCCGATGTTATTTACCAACAAAGCTATTAACCATAACTGCTGACAGCAATTCAAATATTTACACCCTGCTATAAACCAGGGCTTTAGAATGTAGTGACTAGCACATGGTGCAGCCAGATGAAGGGGTGCAGATACAGATTTCCTTCTCAGCCTCCTGATTCATCTTTATAGGCTACAGCTATGGAAAGATGCAGCATTTCCAAGCTAGGCTGAGCCTGTTGTTCTCCTCAAAACGTGAAGATGGTTATGTCTGTCTTCATCCAGAACCCCCTGGTCAGTGAGAGAATCCTCTCTTGAACATGGAAATCACCTGGGGATGTGATGATTATACTAAGAACTGAGGAGTGTCTCAACAAAAAAAGTTCATCCTGACTGACCTGCCTGATGTGTCAGCTCTGCCCACAGCTGCCATGGGGCTGTGGTGGACAGTGCATGGCAAAAATGGGCAGAGGCTGCTCGGGCACTGACCCCTGCAGACACATGGCAGAACCTTCTGGAAATCCACTTAAGCATTGTTGGTGGGAGCCAGGTGAAGCTATGATGAATGAACCAGGAACATAATAAAAGCCCTGGGCTATGTCAGCTGACTGGGAGAACATCAGCAGGGACATCTGAGGCTGGAAGCAGAAGCCCTGGACATCTCTCCCCACCCACCTCACTCCCCCCAAAAGAAGGACCATGGGGTGGTAACTATCTCTCCTGCTCTCTTTCTCCATTCTCTCTCTCCCTTTTCTTTCTTTCTCTGTTTTGTTTGCTCCATTCTCTCTCTGTTTAATAAACAGTCTCAATATATGACCTTGCTTGTGTCTTAATTTCCCTCACAGGAACGCAGAAAAAAGAATCAGCTCCTTTCCAACTTCCCGACTGAGACACTGGGTCCAACATATCTTTTTTAACCATTTTAATCCAGAAACCCCTGTTTGGTCCAACCTTTCTTCTGTACCCATTTTAGAATGCCTGTTTACTTTGACTCTCCAGCAGCAATGCCTTTACACAGGCTCTGAGATCACCCAGTCTGTTAGCATAAGCATCCATCATTCTCCCACACTACCATTAGAGCTTCCCTTCCGAAACAAACCCCCAGTGCCTAGAAATGCAGCATGCAGCAATATCCAACCCACAGCTGCCCTGGTCCCAGCATTAGAATGCTTCCTGTCTCTCAGTCATTGATTACCTCTTGTTTGTATGTGAGTCGTTCAGAAAAGCAGTGGCAGGAACAAAGACAAATCTATATCTCACTCCTCTTGCCTGCTTAGGAAGGCAGGAAAGGTATTTGGTGGTGCTCAAGAGGGAAATGCTCAGAAGGGACTAACGACTTCCCTTTTTATTGTAACCCTTTTACAATCCATCACTGACTGGTAGATTTAGGGCTTCTTGGTTAGACCTCCTGGCAACCAGCTGCACTGCAGAAGTGATTCACACGTGGTCCTACAGCAGACAGCTCTAGCCCAAAAGATGAAATTCTGCCTTACAAACAGCCTTCTCAGAACTCTGGAGGCTGGTAGTGAGTAAGGGCATAGGCCTGCAGAGCCTGGATCCTGTTCCCAGCACAAATGTAGCCTGTGGTTAGTCTTTTGAAAGTCTCTTAGGAACCAGATCGAGAACAGAATTTACATTCACAGAATTGCAGAACTGTTGCAGTTGGAAAAGCCCTTTAAGCTCTAACTCTACCAAGTCTGCTGCTCAACCACAGCCCTCAGCACCACATCTCTGTGGCTTTTTAAAAAAAAATCTAAACCCCATCTATTCAGGCCCCATTTCAAACATTATTTATCAGTTCTGGCTCTCTATTCCATATTTCAGTATTTCAGTTCACAACAGTGGACTGATGCTCAACCTCTTTATACGAGCGACGGGAGCAGTAAATAGAGATGTTTCACAGAATCACACAACACATCTGGTTGGAAGAGACCTTCAAGCTCATCCAGTCCAACCCCCAGCCCAGTGCCCAGCACTGAAGGGTCAACACCAAATCATGTCCCTAAGTACCAGCTCCATAGGCTGCTTAAAAATCCCCAGGGATGGTGCCTCCAGCACTGCCCTGGGCAGACTATTCTAAAGTCTGAGAACCCTTCCAGGTCAACAATATTTTCTAGCATCCAGCCTGAACCTCCCCAGGTGCAACGTGAAACCATTTCCTCTGGTCCCATCCCTTGCCACCAAGGAGCAGAGGTTCCAAAACCTTTTTGCCTATGGACCTGGCAAAAAGGGAATATGAAAGGGATATAACCTGATATTTGTAAATGTATATATTGGAACAGTATCATGCCAAAGATACTACCAAAACCCACTTAAAGGCTGATGGACATGAGCCAACAGTGTGCTCTGGCAGCAAAGAAAGCCAACAACATCCTGGGTTGTGGTAGCAGCACAGCCAGCAGAGCGTGGGAAGGGCTAACTCCCTGCACTGCTCAGCACTCATGAGACCACCTAGAGAAAACTGCACCCAATTTGGGGATCCCAATACAAACCAACATCAGTAACTCGGCCTTGGTTCAGCATAGTGCCACCAAGATGGGCAAGGGACTGGAGCACTTGCCCTGTGAGGGAGTGGCTGACCAAACTGTGCTTGTTCAACATCAACATTTGAGGGGACCTCAAAATGACCTCCCCATACCTACAAAGAGCCCAGCAAGGAGACAGAGCACACAGGAGGATGAGAAATAACACACTCAAGAAAGATTCAGAGTAGACAGCAGAGAAAGCTTTGTCACCATGAGGACAAGCAATGGAACAGGCTGTCCAGAGAGCCCCCGGCTCTGGAGGTTTTCCAAAGCAGGCTGGAGTAAAGCTCTAAGTCACCTGCTCTGAGCTACTGTGAGAAAAAAAGTTAGATCAGCTGAACTGACAACTACATCATCCTGAATTATCCTAGGAATAAGGAACACACAGCTTCCAGAAACTCTGGAAAAGCCAAAGTTCAGTGTTGTGGCACTAGACAACAAAAACAGCCTCAGCACTTGCGCACTCAAGTCCTGTGGGCTCCCTTTTGCACACATCAGTCAAACCAACCATCTGCCTTGGCAGCATTTCAGTGCATGAGGAGCACACCTGCCTCATCCCACTGCACACACTGGGACTGCAGCTCAGGCTTGGGGGACTTCAAACAAAACCAAACAGCCCCATAGTCTGTGCAGCCCTGCACACAATTCCAATCCCATTACTACAAAACAGCTCTGCAAGCCCTCCCTGCTGCTGCAAGGCTGGGATGTCTAGCAAGCATCACTTGGGTTTGTAAAAGGCAGCTAAATTAAATTGCCACAGAGCCTACTTTTCTGTTCTTCCTTCCTTTCCTTTGGCTCATTGCAGGGTAGGTGTTCCAGGAGCTGGGGAACCTTATGATAGCACCTATGGAACTGCTGCTCTACCTTGTGGGGAGAGCTTTGTTTCTTCATCCTCCCTCCTTCCCTCCCTCCCTCCTCTCCCTGTAGATCTTAAGAACTGGGAACTACTAAAAGGATGAGTCTGTGACACTGGGACCTTCTCCTAAAAGCATGAGTCTGTGACACAAAAGAACCCTTTCAACAGCTCTTTTTTTTTGTTCCTGTTTTGCTTTTTCGTTGTTGTTGTTTGGGATTTTTTTAAAACTCCATTTCAATAGCAATTCTATGAATTACATTTTGGAGTAATTCCACATACAGAGGCCTTTTCATTTCACCAGATTCCTCCTCTCATTGAACCACACTTTGCCAATAACAGCTCTCAATGTAGTGCCTGATCCTTCTCCTATTTCCTCCCTTGTTGACAAGCTGTGCAAGAACACACTATTCAGACTGACAGCTGTACAGAGGCCTGGCACTGGAAATGGCTGAATTATTTGCTCATGTTTACAGATAACCTCCTGCCACTCTCTCTTCTAGGGCACTGGACTGCTGACAACACTTGGAATTTACTTTAGGTTTGCTTTTTCTTTAAACTCTTTGTTCTGGACTGCATCACTGGTAGTGTGTTATCTCTATCCTATTACTGAGTACACACCTGGTGAAAAGGAGTTAAAATTAACCCTTCAAAAGTAAACATTGTTTCCATGAGTTTGCACACTGAGGATTTTTAGTCATCCCCCATCTGTTTTATATAACAAAATCAATGAAAATAATCTGATGACAACAATAAGAGCAGGTCTAGGGAGGTTCTCCTGCCCTGCTGAGACCACGCTTGGAGTCCTGCTATGGCAGGGGGGCTGGACCAGATGATCTTTTGAGGTCACTTCCATCCCCTGACAATGATTCTGTGATGATTCTACTGTGTCACACTTTGGGCTTCCCACATCAACAGAGACAGGAATCTGCTGCAGAGAGACCAACAGAGACCTATGAGGATAATTGGATGAATTGAACATCTCTGCTATGAGAAAAAGCTGAGAGACCTGGGGCTATTTAGTCTGGAGAGAAGGCAAAGAGGGGACCTTGTCAATGTCTATAAATAGCTGAGGGGTGGGTGTCAAGATGAAGGTGCCAGGCTCTTATCAGTGGTGCCCTGTGATAGGACAAGGAACAGCAGATACAAGCTGGAACCCAGGAGGTTCCACCTCAGCATGAGCAAAAACTTCTTTGGTGTGAGGATGCTGGGACCCCAGAGTAGGCTGTTCAAAGAGGTTGTGCAGTCTCCTTCTCTGGAGACTTCCAAAATCCACCTGGATGAGTTCCTGTGTGACCTGCCCTGGGTGATTTTGCTCTGGCAGGGGGTTGGACTGCATGACCTTTAGAGGTTCCTTTCAAACTCTAATATTCTGTGATTCTGATGGCCAGAAGAAAACACCACCACCACAATTTGGCAATTTAGATGCAAGAGATTACTAATCTCACAGTCATTATCTAGATGTAAATTCAGCAACTCTAAAGTCTATTTCCAGACTCACTAAAACCACAACATCCACCCTAAAACATATTTGCTATTTCTAGAGTTTGCACCATGCAGTTAACCTGCAAAGTTTCAGAGGCATGCAGATGTGCTGTTCTTACCTGGGTGCTTTACCATCACTGCTATAGACAGGGGGATCAAAGCACCATCAGCAAGTCTGCAGATGACACCAAGCTGAGTGGTGCTGTTTATAAGCCACTGGGACAGGATGGCATCCAGAGCGACCTGGATGAGCTGGAGAAGTGAGCCCAGGTGAACCTCATGAGGTTCAACAAGAGCAAGTGCAGGGTTCTGCACCTGTGTTGGAACAATCCTCACTATCAATACAGGCTGGAGGAGGAGGTCATAGAAAGCACCCTTGAGGAAAAGGACTTGTGGGTGCTGGTGGGTGAGAAGCTGGACAAAAGCCAGCAATGGGCACTTGCAGCCCAGAAGGCCAATGGCAGCCTGGGCTGCATCCAAAGCAGCATGGCCAGAGACGGAGAGAGGAGATTCTGCCCTTCTGCTCTGCTGAGACCTCACCTGCAGTGCTGTGCTCAGTACAGGAAGGGCACAGACCTGATGGAGCAGATCCAGAGGAGGCCATGAAAATGATCAGGGGGTTGGAGTACCTCTGCTACGAGGATAGGCTGAGGGAGCTGTGAGTGTTCAGCCAAGAGAAAGCTCCAGACAAACCTAATAGCAGCCTGCCAGTACCTAAAGGGGGCTACAAGATGGCTGCAGAGAGACTGTTTGCAAAGGCCTGCAAGGACAGATGGAGGGGAAATGGCTTCAAACTAGAGCAGAGCAGATTTATATTGGATGTTAGGAACAAGTTCTGCCCCATGAAAGTAGTGGAACACTGGAATGGAACAGGTTGCCCACTGAAGTGGTTGAGGTTCCATCCCTGGAGATATTCAAGGTGATGCTCAACAAGACTCTGGGCAAGCTGATCTAATTGAAGATGCCTCTGCTGAATGCACAAGGTTTGGGCTTTGGAGGTCCCTATAGGTTCTGGAAAGACATTCTGCCTGCTCATGTAGAACCATTTGGGGGCTTAATGCATGAAGCCCCTAAGGAAATCTCTTGCCTCTGCTCTTCTGAAGATGAGATTCAGTGACAACAATTGTCCTTTCTGGATCTAAAACCCATGAAACTAGTGACTGGGAACATTCTTTTGCTCAGAATGCACTGGCTTGCTTGGCAGACACGCTTTTTGAACAGATTTTTCAAGAAAGAGAAGGTTTTAAGCAGGATTGGACTCATGCCAGAAGGAAATGAATATGCTCCTACCTAGAAATATGCAGGAACAGCTACACAAATGGTTTAGCATTAAAATAGGGATGTCTGGAACTGGGAAAGATGATCCAACCCAGGCTATGCAATGCAACAATACTCTTTTGAATGCATTTCTGATGTATTTAGAAGTGCTGGGCAGTTAATTTTCTCAGTAAAGGGCTAGTGATTCGTGTTCTGATTTACATAACTCTTCCATGCTGTAGTGCTTGCTTCCCCTGGGCTTGCTGTCCTTCATGCAGGAACATATTCCTGTGCAGTGCCTTGTATTCACAGCACACATCCAATTAGCTGTACACTCAGCTAAACCTCTTCACTGCTCCGTTCTGCATTGTGCAAACAGATGTTCACATCAAGTGCTTTGTATTGTTTGTTTAGCAGCTTACATGACTGCAGTACAGATGTTAGTCAGACTGTGCCTGACAGGGTTAGCTTTAGGGAGAAGGCAGCTCCAGTGGTCTCAGGTCCCATGGAAGGGGGTGTGTGGCTGGGGTGCTGTGCTGCACTGACAAAGTGTCCAAAAGTGGCTGTGTCTCATCTGAATGGAGAATTCGTAGCCGCAGCACAGCCACACAGCTGGAAACCAGAGAAATCTGCCTAGGTCTGGCATTGCATGTCAGCATGCTGCCTGATGTGGCTGTGTGTGCAGAGCTGTGTGCTCCTCTGGCCTGGCTCATGGAGCACAACACTGAGTGGCATTCCTCCCTGCAGAGCCTTTTCATACTTCTAAGTTTTGTTTTCAGACTATGACAGTTGTCCAGGTTGTCAGGTAGTTCTGCTGTCCTCTGATTGCAGAGTAGATCTGGCTCTCTCTGAACTCCATCCTGGAAGGACTGCTTCACTGTGTGCTTCCACTGCTGCTGCTGCTTCCCTGTAGCAGGGCAGGATCTGCTCTTTAAGCAGCAAAAATGGTACCTGAGAAACCAGCAAGGACATCATCACTTGCCTTGAACGTTGGCTCTTCACAAAAGCTCACAGTAAATCCAAATATTCAGGTCACTTCCAGACTCTTGGTGATGTCATAAACACCCACGTGTCTTCCATCCCTGAGGGCTTCCAGGTAGACCCTACAGTTGAAATTATTCCAGAGCAGTTCCAGGCACTTGCAATGCAAACAGGTTATTAGATACTGACTTCAATAAAGCTCCCCACCCCTCTGGTATGCAGAAAATCAGTTAACTGTCAACAACACAGCTGCTCTGTCAAACCAAAGTTAGATGCCCCCAAATGTAAACTGATCCTTCCCAGACACATGCTACAATCCCTATGAACCAGCCTGCTTGTTTGTGTGGCCATAGCAGACGTACCCATGCAACCAATCCTCTAGTCAAAACTTTGCTTCAACTTACATAAGTATCTTTCAGTGAGTGTGCTCAACCCACTCCTCCATCCACAACCATCTCTAGCATTAGGGACAGCTGCAGCCATTACCCGAACCAGTTTTGTTTCTTCCTCTCTGTTTACAATGCACAGCCTTGCCAGCTCACAGCATCACAGATTTGTCAGGGTTGGAAAGGACCTCAAGGATCATCCAATTCAGAGCCCCTGTCATGGGCAGGGACACTTTCCATTAGATCTGGTTGCCTAGAGCCACATCCAGTCTGGCTTTATAAACGTAAACGGATGAGGCTTCCACCACCTCCCTGGACAACCTTTTCCAGTGTCTCACCATCCTTATGGTAAAGAACTTCTTTCTAAAGTCTCATCTGAATCTGCCCTTCTCTAGCTTGGATCCATTCCCCCCAGTCCTGTCACTACCTGACATCCTAAAAAGTCCCTCACGAGCTTTCTTGTAGGCACTCTTCAGATACTGGAAGGCCACAATAAGGTCTCCTCAAAGCCTTCTGTCCTCCAGATAGTCAAATTAAACTTTTTTTGCAGTGTGTATGTGCTTGATAGCAATGACCACACCAGACCTTCCAGCCTTATCTGCCCTGCATTGCTTCAGACTCAGCTGCAGTTTGTGACAAGTCAGTAATGTGGCAATATAAATATTGCAAACCACCTGATGGCTCCATGGAATGAATAGCACCGTTTAAACAGAGATCTGCTAAAGAGCCAGGGGAGGCAACAAGTCAGATCTGAATTATGTATCATGACTCCCCCCCACAAAACAAACAACAGGAGATTAGCTTGCAGTGTCAGTTACAGCACTGGATATGGCCAGCTACAGAGAAGTAATTCCATACAGGAACCATTCTCAGCAGTGACCAGTCCCATCTGCACACACAGGATGGGGTTATTTTGAAGTTAGCTTGCTGAGAGAATCTCAAGAAGCAAAGGCTGGTTTGAGAGAGACAAAAGGAAGATGCAGGGAGTTCTGAAGTCCTGCTGCTAAGCTGGATGCTTGTCAGGCCCTTCCAATCTCCTTTACTTTTCCTCCAAATTCATGCTTTGATTTATTTTACCAGCCAATTTCAATTTGAAAGTGAAAAGCAGGATAGGGATCTTGCCCTTTGGTGGAGAATATCCCTCCACAGGATCCTGTCCTGTCATTCACAAAGAGCATCACAGAAACTCCTCTCTGTCTGCCTTCTCCCAGTTCCCAGGCAGAATCACACAGAATTACAGAAACTTAGGGGTTGGAAGGGACCTTCAAAGCTCATCCAGTCCAACCCCTTCTGCAGTCAGCAGGGACATCCTCAACCAGATTAGGTTGCCCAAAGTCTTGTGAAGCCTGACCCCTTCTACAGAGATGGGGCCTTAAGTACCTCCCTGGCCAGCTCCTCTCAGGGTTCAGACACTGTGGTAGTTACAGTACAAGCAGATTTAATGACTGTTAGCTGGTGGTAAGATTCTCCTCACTCATGGGCTGCTTGGTACAGGCTGTGAGTTCTCTCCCTGAGCTACAGTCATTGTGAAAGGTGTGCAGCAGAGCAGTAAGACACTCCCTTACTGTACACAGCTCTTGCCTCCCCTGCTCTCCAGGGACAATAAGGACAATTACCTCCTGCAGTGGACCAGAGTGTTGAAGTGCCACCTCATTGCACCTCAGTGCTCCCCTCTTTATTGTCTTGGATGATCAGCTGACCTTCATCCAACCTGGTACACCTGTACTTGGGTCATGGCCCAGAGGGGCAACACCAGGACCCCAAGATCTGGCAGGTTCTGGGCATGTGGAACTGATGGAAAGATAACAGAACCTTAAAATCCAGCAAGGCCTGGACATGCCCAAACCAGAATGTGACAACACTCCAGTCAGGCTGAAACAGCAAAGTGCCTGACAAAAGTCAGTTATCTCCAACCCCATAAACGATGATCAAAAATGAGAGCCTGTGAGCTCTCCTGGATCACAGCAGGTTGGATCCAGTATCTCCTCCAAGCTGGGACACCTCAGGACCATCTGCTGGCAAAGCTGACACAAGGCCTGGGTGAGACCATCTCCTGAAGACTCAACATCTGCCTGGTGTGAAATGCTGATGCCTTGTGAGTATTTACTTTAAACTAGAAAGGGGGAATTTAAGTCATCCTCAAACCTGTAACGAAGTCAGTGCTTTACTAGATCTCTTGTTGCATTAAGTGCTGCTAAAATCAGCCTTTATCTCTTTGCATGAACAAATCTTGAATTGCCTATAAATGCAGATGTGTCAGACACACTCCTCCATGGCAGCTAGCTGAGTGCATTTCTGAGGTTCAGCCACCACCACCTCAGGAAAGCTTTGTGCTTTTGCAAACGTCAGACTTGCGCAGAACTGACAATGTGTGTTTTAGAGCTTTGCTTCACACAGCCCCGGCCTCAGCTCTTGCTCTGCTTAGCCTTAAGACAACACAATTCAGCTTCCACCCATTCCTCTCCTTTCATTGTGTACTCTCCTCAGCAGCAGAACAGAGGAGACAAACACATCTTTGCTCTCCTGACACATTATTTCTCCTATTTTCAGTGGACTGTAATAATGAAAACTTTTTTCTCTCTCAAAATTAAGTTGTTGGGGTTTTTTCTTAGCTCACTGTACTAAAAAGAGGCAGAGGAGGCCAGTAGGAATCAAGATGAGGACCTTCTAGGATGTCTAATTAAATAAATGTTTGTTGAGCAGTTTGTGAAGAGAGTCACTTCAAGTGTGAACTCTGTCCAAGGGGTTTTCAGGAGATGAAAGTTAACAATCAATTCAACACACTTCTGAGTATAGCAAAATGCAATCTTTGGTGACCTTCAGCATTAGAAATGGAAGCCTAAACGAAGCCCTGTGCTTGGTGCATCTGGTTTCCCATATACTTCTGCGTGGACTCTAAAAATGGATTCAGCCACCAATTAAGTCTGCTTTAGTGAAAGATCACTAGGAGTCAGCTGCAGTTTGTGCAGTTTAATGCAAATGTAAATATGAACTTCTATCAAACCCCACTGAAGGAACTCCAAAGGGCTAAAGTCACAGAGACTTGTAAAATTCTTATGGTGGTTGCCACAATTTGACTCCCACACCTGCTCAGTAGCTATTGCATTTACAGAGGCATGCCCACCTGCTGCATGGCCAAAGCTGCAGCCCTGTGGGACATGGTTTATGGGAGAGATTCTTACCTGATGTATCAGAAATACTGAGCTGCATCTCCAGGCAGACTCCATTCACATCTCGGTGATAAAGGAATTGGTAGCAATGCTTCCGCATCAGCTCTGTTCACACGAGGGCTTAGCAAAAGGCCTTTATACCTTTGTAAACAAATTCAAGCTGTGGTCATTTATATTGGCATTCTGTATGTTTATTTATAATCTATAGGTTTGGTTTTTATGTGTGTCCTTCGCTGTGGTACAGGTGGGGAGATAAGGAGGAAAAACGACAACGTAGCTGAAACCCAAAACTCACAGATGAAAGCCCTCTTAAACCCCAAACCTTCAACTTCAGTGTTATCAGAAAAGCACTTTCTAAAGCGAAACATTTGCATACAGCCCCAATTACCTACTCTTCCTAGGGCAGCTCAAACTATACTCTCGGCCAGCGCTGGGAATTTGGTGTCGAACTATGCCGGCGGGGCGAGGCAGCCGCTCCGGTGCCCCCGCGCTCTCGGCAGCAGCTGAGGGAGCTTCCCCGCAGCACAAGCCCCCGGCAGGAAGAAGCTGCCACCGTCAGCCCGCGCTCCATCCTGCTTGAAAGCCTTCTCTTTCCCGGCGGGTTGAGCTGTCAGGCGGGGACCTCCCGGGGGCGGGCGGGCAGGAAAGGCGGCCCCGGGGGCGGCGTGTGCGAGCAGAGGAAGCGACGGGCCCGGCGGAGCCGCGCCAAGCTCGGGCAGTGGCCGCCGCGCTGCGAACTTTCTCCTCGGTGCCCGGCGGCTGTCCCTGCCTCTGACCCTTCAAGCCGAGCCCGGGCGGCAAGAAAGGGCTCCCCGCGGGCAGCCGGGGCAGGGCCCGAGGCCGCGCCGGCCTCCCCTGCACCGCCATGGACTCCGGCAGCGAGACTCATGAGCTCAACGGACGGGCGGAGGGCGACGAGCCGGTGGTCGTGGAGCGGGTAGGGCCGGGTGCGGGGCGCGAAGGGCGGCGGAGGGTCCGCTGCGCGGCGCCCGGACATGGCGGGCGGGAGCGGGGCGTGAAGAGGCGGCGAGGAGAGGGCCGGGCAGGCGGGAGCGGTTCTCGCAAGAGCGGGCGAGCAGGCGTGGGGGGCCGGGGCGGCCCCGAGCCCGTCTGTTATCTCTGCGCCGCCCCCGAGCCCATCGCCCACCTAGGCATGGGCTGGGGCGGTGGCAACGGCAGGTGGCCCCGAGGGGCCCGCCCGCTCTGGACAGCGCCGGTGCGCTGGCGGCTGCCGCTATCCGGTCATCGGCACCTCGCGTTTAGTCCTTTTTCATACGTCTGCCTTTAATTGAGCACCGGCTCTGCTGAGAGGCCGCTGCATGCAGCCCCTTCTTTCACTTCAAAGACAGCGAAGTGCCAAAGGGAAAAGAAAACCCCCTTCGGTCCTTGGCGCGATAGCCCCTTTGGTTCCTACCTCAGTCAGCCCAAGGACCATCAGATGATGACTACCTAGCACTGGCACCACTGAACCTGCCAGACTTTTTTCACCCAGATGACTTGGAAGAGGATGGGAATGTTACTCAGGAGATAAATGAGCACAACACTAGTATGAGTTGCTTAAAGGTCTGGGCCTGTATGTTTGGTTTTTGGTTTGCTTTAGTTTTCCATACAGTAATCCAAATAAGAACAAGAAGAGAAATATCTTTTTTTATTTATCTATCTATCTGTCTGTCTATAAAGATATTTCTCCTCTTGTTCTTATTCTATATTATAAAGATATTTCATATATATATGATATAAAATATCTGTTATATATGAGATACAAAATAGCTTTATATATATAATATATAAAGATATTTTAATAGCTATCTATATATATATAAGTATGCATATATAATGATAGATATTTTAATATCTTTCTGTATTTTTTACTACTTAATGTAGTCAGATTGTGGCCAGAGGCCTTCACTAGAAGGCTTTCAGTCCACTATTCTGGTTACACCTAAAGGATGTTTTCCAAGCATGCCACTTATCTAAGAGGCCAGACTGGTAAAAAGTTGTTTTGGAAAGGACTAAACCCTAAAAGCTGCTCTTATTCTGAGTTAAGGCTCTGCCACATAGAAGCAGTTGTACTGAACCACCTTCTGTGTCATGGCTCAAACTTTCTGGTTACAGGCAGCCTGGACTGGCTGTGCATCAGACCTGTCCTTCCTCCCCTCCCTTCCTGGCTAACCCTTATAGCCCTGAATATCATACCAAGAAAAAAAAAAATACACTGTTTTAACAAATCCTGGAAAGCACCTAAAGAGAGTCAAGGCTGGGAATATGCAGGTCAGGCTGATGGCCTGAAGGGGTTTCCTTTAAAGCCACTGATTTCTCAGCAGTCTTCTGGGTTGTGTTGGGTTTTTTTGTTTTTTGTGTTTTTTGTGATTGCATCACAAGTACTAGTCATGGGGATTAATTTTATTTTTAACTTGGTCCACTCCAAGAGTTTTCCTGCAGCTTTCCTGTTTTGCTTCATTTTCAGTTGCAATCATTTTATTATACCTTTCCCACAGGAGCTGCAGGTTCTGTGTGAGTGTCATATAAAGAATCAGCAGCAAGATGCATTACTATGTTGTATTCTGTGTGTACAGAGGAACTTGACAGAGCTTTGCAGACACTTGTTTTCGTTTTCTCACCAAAACCTTCAACCCAACTACCAACAAAAATCCCCAACCAAACATAAGTATATGTGAGGTAAAAAACAAATGGGGACATAATTCTTAAAAAAACCTGTGTGAATGGGAGGTACCTCAAAAAAATCTGACCACAACAGATATGTTCAAAAGAATGCCCTAACTAAACCTGGAGAGGCCACCAGGTGCCTAATTCTTCAGTACTGGAGTCAAAAGTGCTTAAGTGTCAGCTTATACTGGCAGGCAGCACAGCTTGGACCACCCTGGTTTGCTTACTGCCCATCCCTAGCATCTACCCTCTCCTCAAAATAGATTCTCTTGCACACCTTCAGCAGTAGGCTGATACCTTCTCTTAGAGAAGAGCCAAGGTGAAATGCAGATACGATTGTCTCACCTACAAAGCATTCATAGTGCACTAATTAAGAAAGAAGACTAGTTAAGCACACTGCAGTCACGAATGAATGGTCAATGTGGTTTGGTTTAATTCCTTCATGAATTTGGATAATTTTTTTCAGCAGCTGTCAAGCCTTTAGAAGCAAGAAATTCCTTATTCCTAATACTGGGCACACCTCACTGACTAATGTGGATAATTACACTGGCAGCAGTGTCTGGCTGCTGCTCCAAAGGGTCTGTTCATACAAATACCAAGTAGTAACTGTTGGTTTGTTTTTTTTTTTTTTCCATAGCCTTCTATTTGCTTTACTTCTTCATGGTCCATATGGAAAGAGTTTCACTTGTTCTAAAGTCTACTTTGATGTTTCCAAGATAACAGGAAATGTTAGTTGAAAGAGTTAAAGAACTATGGAAAAGATGAAGCAACTGGAGAGTAGAGGAGAACAGTTCTGGAATAGTTGGCTTCTGTTACAGTCATAGAATCCTAGAATGGCTTAGGTTGGAAGGAACCTTAGAGATCATCTGCTCCAACCTCCTTGCCCTGGGCAGGGACAAGTCTCAGCTAGTCTTGGCTGCTCAAGGCCTTGTGGTATCATTGAAAACGCATTCAAGACGGTGTGTTGATACATAAGAAATTTTGGGACATGGCAGTTTCTTGACATCATACTGCAAGTAGCAAACCTTAGATTTGTTGCCACTTGGAATTACTTTATATGGAATGAACTGATGTGTTCTAAAGCACTGCTTGCATCAAACTGAATTTGGAGTACTTGGTCTACTCCAAATACTGGTAAGGTTTTGTTTGTCTATTTTTCAAGCAGCTAGAATAACCAAACAGTGCTTTACCAATGCAGATCAGGCAGCCTACAATCCAGCTGGGAGAAATAGTAGCCTAAGACCAAATCATTGGAACAAGCAGTAGTAATGTAAGGCAGAGGACAGGAGAAAGCTTCTATTTAAATAGCTGTGTGAACAAATGGAAGTTACTGCTTCATTTCCCAAGGTCATCAGATGTGCTGATTGTTTTTAAGTCAGTTAATGAGTAAAAATGTTCTGACTTGGTCTTGGGAACCAGCATAGCTTTAGAAAATCAGTTCTCTGCCTTCAGCTAGCATGGCTGTGCTAACATTTTAGTTTGGAGAGTGGATCATCTTAAGCTTTTAAGGATGATAGGAAATTAATGCTGATCATGAAATACGAGCACA
This sequence comes from Eubucco bourcierii, assembly GCA_013396675.1. Lineage (NCBI taxonomy): Eukaryota > Metazoa > Chordata > Aves > Piciformes > Ramphastidae > Eubucco > Eubucco bourcierii. The sequence continues at coordinate 35,613 of VWZE01008840.1, forward strand.
GGCTGAATTTTTCCTTTCATCGTTGTTGTTTAATTGCCTGCAGCCATTCCGTCAGAAGATGTGATTGCAGAAGTCTTACACCCTAGTTAGGGTTAGGTTGTACTTGAATGGACAGATTCTGACTTTCCCCCCTCTACCCCCCCCCCAATGAAATTCCTGCAGGGAATGTAACTGATTAACTCAGTCCAGGTGTGGGGGTTTCCCCTCTGAGTCAGTGCTGAACTAATGTCTTACTGGAGGGAAAAGAAATAACATCTTCTGAGGAGATGTGCAAAGGAGCTAACCATCCATTTTATAAGTGATAGAGCTTAAAGTATTGGAAGGTTATTTCTTGTCTATGTAGAGTATTTTCCCTGGTGTTTTACATCAGCAAGATCTGTGAGGTAGAGGGGAAGTCTGATTTTGGAGTGATCACAAGTGGCCCGTTGTGTTTTCCATATGTGGTGGAGATGTGGACAGAAACTCCACCTCTGTGAGGATTACTAAATCATTTTATACTTACTCATTCAATTCTGTAACTGTAGGGTTGAGCTTGGAGAAAAATAAAAGCTGTGTTCTGCTTTAGTCCTGTCTTTTTGTGCCCAATCCTTCTCATTTTTGCTCTAACTGGAATTTTTCATGGACGCAAAATTGCCACTACAACATCTGGAAAAGTTTGCCAAGCAGGGAGTTTCTTAATTAAGGAAAACCTCAGAAAAACCTTTTTTAAACAAAACAAAAAAAAAAAAAAAAAAGGGCTTTTTAGTATCTTTTGAACAGTTTTGATTAGAAAGAAAATTGCAAAACACAGTAAAGTCCAGGCCACTGTGAGGCCACTGTGACTCAGCCTTTTGTTGACACAGCCTCATCTTGTGTAGCAGGATTCCATTAGTTTAAAATTAGGACTGTCCCTAAACATAAGAATTTCATGAATTCATGACATTACAAAGGAAGCTTGCTCCACGACATTACAGACCCAGAGGTCATATTGATCAGTGAGCTTGTCTGATCTCATTTTGAATCAGGGTGGTTTGGCTGTTCACAGTGTCTGAAGGCTGCCATACAATTGCAGTAGTCACTAACCTAAAATAGGAAGAAAACTGTAGGCCAGAGATTGTGAGTCCTGTGGGGAATTGTACTCAGGGCAAAGAACCTTCTGACAGCTTGAGGAAGATGTTTATCAGAAGCACAACTTGTTTGAAATACTCTTTTACCTTTCACAAAGATGTATTGACAGGACTGGAGCATCTGGGCTGCGAGGAGAGGCTGAGGGAGCTGGGGGTGTGCAGCCTGGAGAAGAGGAGACTGAGGGCAGACCTCATTGCTCTCTACAGCTCCCCAAAGGGAGGTTGGAGTGAGGAGGGGACAGCCTCTTCTTCTTGGTGGCAAGACACAAGACCGGGAGAAATGGTTTTAAGCTGCACCAGGCTGGATGTTAGGAAATGCTTCTGCCCTGAGGCTTCTCAAACGTTGGAACAGGCTCCCAGGGCAGTGCTGGAGTCACCATCACTGGAGGTCTGTGGAGCTGGCGTTTAGGGAACGTGATTTAGTGTTGACCCTGCAGTGCTGGTCCAGGGTAGGACTGGATGAGCTTGGAGGCCTCTTCCAGCAGAATGTTTTCTGTGATTGTGACAAGGGGTAATGGCTTCAAATTTGGAAGCACCTGGGTTTAGATGAGACATTAGGAATAAATTCATCCCCATGAGACGGGCAGTGAGGCATTGGAACAGGTTGCCCAGGGAAGCTGTGGAGGCTTCAAGCCTGGAAGTGTTCAAGTTCAGGTTGGATGCAGTTTTGAGCAACCAGGTCTAGTAGGAGGTGTCCCTGGCCATGTCAGGGAGGAGGTACTGAATGATCTTTAAGATGCTTCCAACCCAAGCCATTCTATGGATCTATGATATAACAATCAGCATTCTTTTCCTAATTATCCCATACAAACCTGTGTGTGTCCTGTACTTAGTAAAGGTGTTCTGCCACTTAGAGCACCATTCAGTGCTAATGTTGTGCCAGTACTGAAGTTGCTATTTGTGTGTTTTTAGAGCCCAGGTGTGACACTCTGGGCCTGACAAATGAGGCACGTTGACCTCTAAGTCCTGCAGTCCCAGCTGCTAGGAGGGACCTGCAATTGCAGTGCAGATTGCCAATCAGAATGACAGGGAGTCAGGCTGTGCTTCTGGCTCGTACTTTGCACTTGCTGGTTCCAAGTGCTGGTGTGGCAAACTGGGAGTTCACTTTGCTAACTATGAAATGCTGTTTTTCTAGTGGGATTTAAGGGAAAACCAGCAACCAGTCTCATGGTACTCAAGTATCTGTTAACTTCTTTACACAAAGAGTAAATTCAATCCTCCCGACAGACCCAGCTCTTACCTTGCAAATTTCAGTGTCCTGCTGCTTTAGGCAATATTTGTGTTTCACTGTTTTTGTGGGGCTTTTGTTTCTGTACTTTAGGGGAATATATATACACAGAGGAAGACATTTAAGAAGTAGGTAGGAACATACTAAAAGAAGAGAAATGAAACCTGAATACTTGCACTCAAACTCCAAATGATTTCTTTCCTCTTGTAGTCTTAAGGCAGAGTGAGAACAGCCAACAACCAAATTCTAAATCCAAATGCAAAATAGGCATCATTTTTACTGGTGGTTTTCTTCTCTGTGGATTGGAGATGACTGGCATGTTGGAAGCCCCACCTGTCTTCTTTGGACAGGCTGACTGGTCTGATTTGGGGAAACTTGGAGAGGTCAAACTGGACAAGAAAAAAAAATCACTCTTGGGTTTGTCTTTATTTTTTTTTTCAGTCAGGCCTCCAGCAGTTGACTGCTTCAGAAGTCTTTAGCGTTTGATAAATACTCTGTTGACCAAACAGCCACATAAATGTCACAAGTAGTGATTTAGTGCTGCAGCAGCAGCAGAAATCCTTGTTAGAACAAGTTACTGTCTTTAGAAAAGAGAATTTATTATTTGTTTTCAGATGTTTCCATTTCCAATGCTGTTTCCTTCCGCTTGAATCACCAGGTGGATCTGAGATGTGGTTCGTGAAACTCGGCATCTAAGGACATGAACCTCAATGCTGCTTTTATATTTATGTTTTAATGAATGTACTGAGGAAATTCTTTCTGTACTTGAGAGGGACTCAGTTTTCATGGTCTTGCTGCTCAAGTGACAGCCGAGGCAAGGGAGCAGCAAAGTCTGTGCACAACTGTCAGCAGGATTCTACATATCCAAGACCATGCAAAGTGTGAAGCTTTGGGCTTAGAGAAGCAAAAAAATGCCAGTGTAGCTTCTTAGCTTTATCCTTGTGAACTGCAGTGCTGTGGGCAAGTAAACAGACCCTGCTGCTCTGCCGGGGAATGGAGAGGGACTGCATCATGGGGCTGAAGATAAACTCTTCCACAGGGGATCCTTCCAGTTACAGAAGGAGCAAGAGGGGAGGTTTTCCACACCTCTGCTGTTCATAACTGTGCATCAACTAGCACAGAGGCTTGCTTTGCTCAGAGACTGATCAGGCAGCCCCTGAAAAAAAGCAGGGGCAGGAAGAGGCAGCTGCACCCAGCTCTTACCCTCACACTTTCCCCTCAGACTTATTTAGTGATATGACCTGAAGGATTAGCTTGTCTGTGCCAGGTGTTTTGAATATTGGATGCATCTAAGGAGGTGTTTTGATTCTGTAGAGGCTGAAGCAGATGACATGGAGTGCAGAGTGTCCCCTTGCCAAGTGGCACCTGCAGGCAGAGCCTTATTTCCCTGGTCCTAGGGAGTGGGCAGCAGTTTTACTTTGTCTCTCCGCAGCCCTGCAGGTGATAGCAACACACTTTGGTGCTGCGGGCTACGCGTTTGCTGCCATGCTTGGCTTCTCCCTGAAGCCAGAAAGCCACATAGCAAAAGTTCCCACATAATTTTTGTTGTGCACAACAGTCATTATCCTGAGGTTAAGGCAACAGCTCTCCTTTCATTGCCTGTCTATATATTGCTGTCTAACACACAGTCTGGTTTAAAAACTGCTGGCACGGTACCATCTGTGCTTGTTGCAAGACTCTGGGCAGTTGCCTTCAACTTGCTTGCAGAGGCCAAGGCTGATTTGCTGAGGTTTCTTGTTTGATGGTTTTCCAGTATAAATTAAGAGGCTCCATTTCTCAACCAGAAGATGGGAAGTGATTGTTTCTGGGGCTTTCATGATTACATGTACTTTTTCCTGGCAGAAGGCAAGATCCTAGGCTGAGAAAAAACTCTGTTCAGCAGAACTGATGTTTCAGTTCTCCATATGCCTAGTTCTGATTCTAAACTGTTCTGCTTTCAGCAGTGGTAGCTGAAAGCCTCTCAAAGAATGAAATTCTGGGTTTTAGAATCTAATCATAGAATCATAGTAAGGTTGGAAGGCACCTCAAAGATCATCTAGTTTCAACCCCCTGCCATAGGCAGGGACACCTCCCACTAGTACAGGTCACTCAAAGGCTCATCCAGCCTGGTCCTGAACAGCTCCAGGGAGGTTGTGGAGCACAGAACCACCAGTAAATAGCTGAATTGTTGTTCCAGCAATAAGAAATTTTGCCTTTAGTTGTTTTAGCAGCATACTTACATCATGCAGTCACCTACTCCATATGCTACTGCTCTGGCAGGGGGATTGGACTGGATGATCTTTTGAGATCCCTTCAAAACCCTTAATATTTTGTGATTCTGTGATGCAACTGAAAGGAAGATGTAGCAAAAAATAGTTACTGTTTTGTAGAGTTTTAAAAAATAGCCCAGGCAAACATCATCAGATTCCTACATCAAGTGAAAGCAAAGAAACTGGTTGGCATGTTTTTTGCTGTAGTCTCTCTCCATCAGGATTCAGATCTGAGTCAGCTTCCTGTGTAGTTTTTGCCTGCCTATGTCCCACACTGCATCCTCCTAGACCCTGTAGATATTTCCAAGTCAGTGTTTTTGGCAGGAAGGAGTTAAGTAGAGATTTGAACACACTTGTACACACAGGAACAAACTTCCCCTGGTATGAACTTGTCACAAAATAGGTCATGTTACTGCTCCAGTCTACTGAGAAGGGTTTGGGATAAATGGTTTCCCAGAATTTTAACTCCTTTATTAGACATGCACTTCCTGCTAGTATTTGATAGCCAAGAGCTAAATGTGTGTGCTTGGCTTCCTGCTGTACAATAAGGAAGTCTGAATGTTCTCCTTACTCCTGCCTGTGTGTGTTCCATGCTGCTTTCTGTGAGGAAACAAAGCTGCACACCTGTGCTCTTAGTGCCTGTGCTGGATGGTATAGAATTATAGAATCAGTCAGGGTTGAAAGGGACCACAAGGATCATCCAGTTCCAACACCCCCTGCCATGGGCAGGGACACCTCACACTAGATCAGGCTGTCCAGTGCCTCATCCACCCTGGCCTTAAACACCTCCAGGGATGAGGCTTCCACCACCTCCCTGGGCAACTCCTTTCAGTGTCTCACTGCCCTCACACTGAAGAACTTCTTCCTAACATCCAGTCTGAATCTACCCATTTCTGGCTTTGTTCCATTCCCCTCAGTCCTATTACTACCTGACAGCCTAAAGAGCCCCTCCCCAGCTTTCTTGTAGGTCCCCTTAAGATACTGAAAAGGCTCATTAAGGTCACTTCAGAGCTTTCTCCTCTCCAGACTGAGCAGCCCCAACTCCCTCAGTCTCTCCTCATAGCAGAGCAGCTCCAGCCCTCTGATCACCCTCGTGGCCCTTCTCTGGACACCTTCCAGCACATCCATAGCCCTCTTGTAACTGGGACTCTAGAACTGGATGCAGTACTCCAGGTGGGGTCTCACCAGTGTGGAGCAGAGGGAGAGGATCTCTTTCCTCAACCTGCTGCCCACACTTCTCCTGATGCAGCCCAGGCTCTGGGGAGAAGTATGCTGGAATTACTGTGGATTTGCTGAAGCATCACAACCACAGTGGTTTCATGGGGCAGGGGTGTGAGGAGAGGAGGCTCTCCTTGGCAAGAGAAAAGATGACAAGTGTTGGGCAGGTTCCCCTGGCAAACTGCATTTGTAGGTTGTGGGATATGGACGAAACCAGACGAGTATGGAGGTCTCCCCGATAAAAGTCAGTGTCTGTCTCAGGGCCATTTGCTTCCTGGGAGCTCAGTCTCAGTGCAGCAGCCATCTGCATGAAGCTATGATTACATGGCTGGCATCTCTTTGCTGCTGCCCTGTGATGTTGGTGTCTCAGGAACATATTTAGGCTGTGCTTGGTTACAAAGTGTCTGGTGAAAATAGGTCAAGTTTGGTGTTTGAGTGCCCTGGAAAAAACTGGTGATTGTCAGGTGCATCAATATCTGTTCTACTTAAAATTTGGACACTTAAACCTGGAAGGTGGCAAAGCTGGCTTTGGAGTTGGAAATTTCATAGAGGTGCTGCTGCAGAGAGGAATTAGAGGTGTTTCTGTATTTGAAATAGCCTCCCAAGAGAGGCTTTGCTCACAGTATTTTCTGGCACTAAAACAGTCTCTGAGAAGCAGGTTTCAAGAAGTCAGCTAGAATGAGCTTAGTCTTAATATATTTATGTATTAGTTTTGAAAATAAGTCTGCAAGTAAGAGCAGTGAGAATGAGTTTGAGGGGGCTGGAGCACCTCTGCTATGAGGACAGGCTGAGAGAAGAATCTGGGAAGACCTAATAGCAGCCTGCCAGTACCTGAAGTGGGCTACAGAAAGGCTGCAGAGAGACTGTTTGCAAAGGCCTGCAGTGACAGGACAAGGGGCAATGGCTACAAACTAGAGCAGAGCAGATTTAGATTGGATGTGAGGAACAAATTCTGCACCATGAGGGTAGTGGAACACTGGAACAGGTTGCCCAGGGAGGTATTTGAGGCCCCATCCCTGGAGGTATTCAAGGTGATGCTTGACAGGGCTCTGGGCAACCTGATCTAGTTGAGGATGTCCCTGCTGACTGCAGAGGGAGTTGGACTGGATGAGCTTTGGAGGTCCCTTCCAAGCCAGATGATTCTGTGATGTTCCTAACCCTCAGACAGAATTGGGCACCTCAGTCTAACGCAGTTGCCCTAAGCTTTGTCTGGTGCATGAAGAAACAGGTACCTCTAGGTGAGGAGATGTCACATTTCAAGGTGTGTCCCTCCTTCTGTTCATCCCTTTTGGTTAAATGTTTAGCTCTGGGTTTGCCCTGCAGCTGGTTTTCATTTTGCTGTTTATTTGCAGTGGAATTCCAATCAAAACTCCAGCTGCTGCTGCTGCAAAAATGGAAAAAAAGTTTCCCTCATAACTGGGCAGTGTTTGGCAGTCCCAGATACACAGCAGGGAAGCAGAAACCCAGTTCAGTGGAGCTGGCAGTGGCCTGGCTGAGTAAGAAGCAGCAGGGAAGGAGGTCAGGCAAAGCTGAAACATAAATCCTCAAAATAAGAGTCATGAGTAATGAAGGAGTGATGCAGCTGTGTGATGACAGAGGGTGAATGCAATAAATAATCATATTGTTTAGTATGCCTTTAGCAGTAAACTGGGTACCACAGCCTGTTGTTTGCTCACTTATTTCACAGCAGGTTTTCTGTCCCTGCTTTCCTCAGTGCAAACTTTCCAGCTTTTTCCCTCTCTCCTTTCTCCAGGTTAGAAATGCACAGGCTGCTCAGGCTGGTCCCTCATGCTGAGAGCAGTGCAGGCACTGATATTGCTCTGCTGTCAGATGCAGACAGTGGTAGCACTGAAAAACATGCACTGAGGGGTCACAGAATCATTTTGGTTGGAAAAGACCTTTAAGATCATTGAATCCAACCATACATGGAGGGGTGGTATCCCCACATAGCTGCCTCCTAACCCGTGGCCCCACAAAATGCTGCTTCCAGGAGCTGAACCCCTCTCCTGGGAAGAGGAGGTGATGTGGATGGGATTTGCTACTTACTGGTGCTCTCTCCAGCCAAGTGCAGGGCTGGGGGCTGGCTCTGTGGTGGGGGTAGGTGGCTGCAGCACCAGGGCCTGGAGTCCAACAGGGTCTGGGCTCGAGGTCTGGGTAGCCTGGGGCCAGGTCTTGTCTGCCTTGCCTTTCTCTCTCTGCTGGTAAAGAAACCTACCCAGGGTGGTGGGCTGCAAAAGATGTAGCAACAGCAAAATAAAAAATCTAAGATCCAATAAATGTCAACAAAGGACAAAAAGACAAAAAATCCAAAGAAATAGAAAACTGGGGAGAGGAAGATCTGAAAATGAGAGTGATTCACTGACTCCTAGGAAGAAGTTTGGAGATGGGGGGGAAAGCCTCCCGAGGAGAGCAGGTGCTGCTCAGCTCAGTACTGCTGTTCCTCTGTCAGTGTGATTACAGAAATCAGTAGGTGGGCTGGGTGATCTCTCAGTCACCATGTCAATTAGAGGAGCTGTGGGTAACCTCTTTCCTCTCTCCCAATTCCAGCAGGGAATGTCACGGTGGTTTCAGAGGAGCGGCCCTATGAACATCAACCACTACGCAAACAAGAAGAGCGCTGCGGAGAGCATGTTGGACATTGCCCTGCTGATGGCAAATGCATCCCAGCTGAAAGCTGTGATGGAGCAAGGACCTTCCTTTTCCTTCTACATCCCACTTATTGTTCTTATCAGCCTGTCCCTCACACTGCAAATCATGGTGGGAGTGCTCCTGATATTCCTTGGTATGTAGCAACAGCGTGAGCCGTGGACATGTACTTTTCTTAGCAGATGCAACCTGGAAGTTGGTATATAAGATGGGATATAGACTCCCCATTTGCTTTTTACAGCTATTAAAGGGGCAGTGGTTTGAAACTGGAGCAGGGGAGATTTAGGCTGGACATCAGGAGGAAGTTCTTCATAATAGGAGTGGTGAAACACTGGAACATGTTGCCCGGGAATGTGGTTGAGGCCCTATCCCTAGAGGCATTCAGGATCAGACTCGATGTTTCCCTGGCAACCTGCTCTAGTTGGAGGTGTCCCTGCTGACTGCAGGGGGTTTGGACTAGGCCTTTGAGGGTCCCCTCCAACCCAATGCAATCTGTGAATCTGTGAATTAGGTTGGAAACTCATTACCTTGAAACTGACCTTTTCTCTTAAGACCACAGAAATACTGTCACTAGAGGAGTAAGGGCAGCTTTATGTGGAATTTCCAGGTTTGATTGACTTCCTTATTCATACTCCAGACAAATGAGTGTATTTTTCTTTTCAGAAGGCCTGAGGAGGAAGGAAAATGATGAAATACAGTAAAAGAAACATTAATAGGCCACAAAGAATCACACAGCCTGCCCAGTTTCATAACAACTTTTCTGGCAAGGGCTGTTACAGTTGGACTGGATGAGCTTTGGAGGTCCCTTCCAACCCAGACCGTTGAGTCTTCTGTAAATGAAGAGCCTTGAAGGTGATAGCAGAGTCCACACAGTTACAGGTGCCACATTTGGCAGCTCTATCACTCTGACAAGGTTCAGTTTCTTAGCACAACTGTAAAAAACAACTTTCTTTTCAAGGAGGAAGTTCCCAGGAAACCAAGATACGTAAAGCCTGCAATATTGATATGCAGCTGCTGCAGCTTTTTCCTTTCTTGTGAAAGAGGCAGAATGCAGCTGTCTGCATTTGATAGAGTTGCTATAGGAGCAAAATCCAGGTTCTGGCTTAAAAGGGTTCCAGAAGGGGACTGGAAAATGCATCCTGATGATACTGGGAGATGTGGGAAAAGAGTCATGGAAAAATAAGGAAAACAGTTCTGTGTTTCTTGATTGAAGGCATCTCCCTGGTGATTGTTTCAGTTCCAGGGGTTTGACCCTGTAAGCAAGTTGTCTGTTTTTTGGTGGGCAGTGGTTTCTCAGTGTATGCTGAGATGTTGCTTTTCATGTTTGACATGACAGACATTGCCCAAGTGGCTTCTGTTACTGTAAGGTTTATCTTTGCCACATTGAGCGTAGCCACAGCAGCCCCAGCTCCAAGTGTGGGCTGGAGGTCACAACTTAGCAAATAGTGAGGTTCATGATGGAGTTCAGCCTGGCTCTGCCATCAGCAGTGGCTGTAGGTGGGGTATGGAGGGTGGTGCTGCCGTGGCAGTGCTGTCCTGCTGAGGTCAGAAGCACTGGAGATAAGAGTCAGGACATGAAGGTACAAAGACATAGGGATCACAGCAAGGACTCGCTTTTCATAGCCTGCCTTTGGGCCTGCAGGAACAGTTTGTCTCTGTCCAGCCACAAAATTCTGCCTCTTACAAGCTCTCACAACTCCAAACAAAACTCTTTGTAACCATCCAGTTTCCTTAGAGTCTTATCCCAGAAGCTACCAGCTCTGACAGCCCTCTTAAGGGAGCGAAGTACTCTCTTTAAGGATTAGAAGCCTTTCCTCCATCAAAAGAGTGTTATACAAAACCACTTTTTAAAATGTTCAGCAAACTTGGCCTTGAAAGTGGTTTGGTGATCTCAACTTTTTGGAAGAAAAGCAAAGAGTGTCTTGAAATGGTTTATGTGACATGGAATCAGTAATGTAATCCCACTGTCATCAAACACTTAATAGCTGGTCTCAAGAACCTTTTCACAAACACCCTCGTCTTAAATACTGTAATCACAAAGACAGAATTACTGCAATTCTGCTTCAAAATTTAGAGCACTGCCTTCACTGACAAGCAATCCTTGTCCTTTCTGACCCCTCTTTGGACAAAGGGACAACTCTGGAAGTGTCACTTCTCCTTTTAACTCGCAAAACACATGAGGCCATTATGGCTTTTTTAAACCAACCATCTGAAATGCTTTTCTTCCAGACTTCAGGATTAATTATTCATAGATTCATAGAATGGGTTGGGTTGGAAGGGCACCTTTTAAAGATCATCCAGTTCCAACCCTCTGACATGTGTCCAGGGACACCTCCCACTAGCCCAGCTTGCTCAGGGCCCCATTCAGCCTGGCCTTGAACACCTCCAGGGAGGGGACTTCCACAGCGTCCTTGGGCAACCTGTTCCAGTGTCTCGCCACCCTCATTGGAAAGAATTTCTTCCTCATCTCCAGTCTCAGTTTCCCTTTTGCAGCTCAAAGCCATTGCCTCTCATCCTGTCACTCCCAGACCTTGTCCAAAGTCCCTCCCCAGCTCTCCTGGAGCCTCTTCAGGTACTGGAAGACTGCTTTAAGGTCTCTCTGGAGCCGCCTTTTCTCCAGACTGAACAGCCTCAACTCTCCCAACCTGTCCCCACAGGGGACATTCCCCAGCCCTCTGATCATTTTTGTGGTCCCTTCTTGATCCTCTCCAGCAGTTCCATGTGCTTCTTACATTGGGGACACCAGAACTGGAGGCAGTGCTGCAGGTGGGCTCAGCAGAGCAGAGCAGAGGGCTAGAATCCCCTCCCTGTGCTGCTGCTCTCCCTGCTTTGGATGCAGCCAGCACACAGCTGCCTGCTGGGCTGCCAGTGACCATTGCTGGCTCATGGGGAGTTTGTCACCAACTGACATCCCCAGGTCCTTCTCCTCCAGGCTACTCTCGATACACTCCTTGCGTGGCCTGGATTTGTGCTTGAGATTGCCCTGACCCAGAGGCAGGGCCTTGCACTTGGCCTGTTGAACTTCAAGAGGTTGGCTTGTGCCCACCTCTCCAGCCTGTTTGTCTTCTGGATGGATCCCTTCTCTCCAGCATGTCAACCTGGCCACACAGCTTGATGTCATCTGTTTCAATCCCACTGTCTATGTCACTGACACAGCACTCCTGAGGGATGTCAGTCTTCAATGGTCTCCATATGGACACTGAGCCATTGACTGCTCCTCTCTGAGTGCAGCCATCCAACCAATTCCTTATTCAGGCAGTGGCCACCCCTCAAGTCCATACTTTTCCAGTTTGGTGCCCAGGATGTAACGTGGGACAATGTCAAACACTTTACACAAGCCCAGGTAGGTGCCATCAGTTGCTCTTCCCTTATCCACTGATGCTGCAACAACATCAGAGAAAGCCACCAAGCTGACCAGGCAGGATTTGCCCTTGGTGAAGCCTTGGTGGTTACCACCAATTCCACTTCATGCACATGACAGTACTGACGTCCTGCCAGGCACTGTTGGGATGCAGGCAGCCTTGTAGCTTCAGATGGTTTACAGATGTGGATAAACTCATTGCCAGGGTCAGGTAGTGCTGAGCTTAAATTGTTTCCTGCCTACACAAGTGTGCAATAGCTTAAGCTTTTCAGCTAGTTTCCCCATGCTTTGACTGGCTGTGCTGCTTGACTGTACTGCTTTAGCAAACAGGACTTGAACAGGTGCCCAGAATTCCTTGAAACCAAAACAGCATTAGATTTCTTAATTAGGGACAACCAGTGAACCTGGCTTTTATTCCTTCAGCATCACGAGTGTGTTTTCCACCACTTCTACCTAGCTGCTTTGACAAGCAAGTGGGTCTGGGTTGCAAATAGCAAGGGGAAGTTTAGGCTGGAGGTGAGGAGAAAGTTCTTGACTGAGAGAGTCATTGACTGCTGGAATGGGCTGCCCAGGGAGGTGGTGGAGTCAGCGTCCCTGGAGGTGTTCAAGGCAGGTTTGGACGTGGCACTTGGTGCCATGGTCTGGTCTTGAGGGCTGTGGTGACGGATTGGACCTGATGGTCTTTGAGGTCTCTTCCAACCTTGGTGATACTGTGAGACTGTGATACCTGATGCAGTAGAGTTGTAAGCTGCATGTCTGTGTCTGTGCCTAGCTGAAGGAGCTCAGAGCTTGGTTTATGTTGCTATAAAAACCTGTCAGGTATGACACTGGAAGAGGTTGTCCAGGGAGGTTGTGGCTGCTCCCTCCCTGGAGGTGTTCAAGGCCAGGTTGGATGAGGCCTTGAGTGACCTGTGCTAGTGGGAGGTGTCCCTGCCTATGGCAGGGGGTTGGAACTAGATGATCCTTGAGCTCCCTTCCAACCTTACTGTTCTGTGGTTCTGTGAACTTCAGCACGTGTGTTGACATGCACACACTGGCACTAGGAGTCTTAATAGACAAAAGTCATTCTCTAAGCACAGTCCAGACCTGATTAGCACCAGCAGCAAAGATATCTAATAGAGGGGCTGAGCTGCAGAGCCCTTACTGCACCCAAACAGAGACAGGAAAACTTCGGGCTTTTAGGTGATGCCAGGTAAGTGCCCTTAGACTTGTCACTGTCCTGTACAAGCACTTGACTCTATCATCAAGTCTGTTGTCAGCCCACTGTAAGTCAATTGTATGTTTTCACAAGGCCTAGCATGAAGCCTGAGTTAAATGAATGCTATCTCCCTTGTGTGTGCCTCCCTCACTGCCATTAGCAGTTCAACCAAAGAACAACTGTGAGAAACAAAAGGAAATGTTTACACTGCTGATGCTGTCTCTAGAAGGAGCTGCTCTGAAATCACTCTCTGGATCTCCTGATACAATGCCCTTGATTTGTAAAACTAGAGCTAGGGCAGAGGCAGGGGAGCACAGCTGAGGAAGGGCCCCGGCACCAAACAAATCCAGCGCTGGTTAAAGAGATTTGGCATCTGTAAAGATCCTGCAGCGTTTTAACTGGTAGGAAACCTAACTTCATTCCATCCTGTCAGGGCTTCAGGCTTCATTTGCTCAAGACTGAAATGTTTTTAAATGCTTTAAGTCACAACAAAGTAAATTTCAAAAGCTCAAGGGCTCAGAAGATTGCTACTTCTGTTGCTGTAGCCTTCCCATGTGCATCCACAGAGATTAGATGCTAATTACTGGAAGCCGGTAGGCTCCCTGTGCTCACAGAGCTTCTCCTTAGTACTTTCACTGACACTGCAGAATCTTAGTATCCTTTTAAGTAGGATCCGTGCAAATAGCTTGGCATAAGAGGAATTACTAAACTACAGGAGTAGAAAAGACTTCCATTCCAGATTTTGAAGTATACATCTAATTAATTTTTTTTCCCCTCCCTTTCTCTTTGAAGTAAAATACGACCTCAACAACCCTGCAAAACATGGAAAGCTGGATTTCCTCAACAACCTTGCAACTGGACTAGTATTCATTATAGTAGTTGTGAATGTTTTTATCACTGCCTTTGGAGTGCAGAAGCCAGTTGCTGAGTCAGCCTCGAGTCAGTAAGTACAAGGTGAGTGATCTGCCTGCACCATCAGGCAGCAGGGCACAGCAGACGCGCAGGTAGTGCGCCCCGGGGCTCAGCCTTTGCGGATAACTGAGGATACCTCAGGCCACTGCAAAGCAGAAGCTGCTGGGAACTGCTGAGTTACTGCAGTGTATTTGTGTATGTGGAGTTCAAAAGTTGATGGCAGTGTCTCTCTTCCTGCGGGGCCCCTCACACGTGTCAGGAGTGTCCCAGTGGCTTAGGCACTCCTTTTCCCCATTGCTGCCTCAGCCAAGAAGGGAAATAGCCCAGGTTTGCTCCCTCCAAAGGCCTCTTCTTTTTTCAAGAGGTGATTTGCAACCTGTTCTGAATGTTTTCTCTGTGTGGCTAAGTCCAACTATAACACCAGACATCACCAGAGCCCTTCAGTTCATGTGCAGATAGTGTGGCTTTGCTATCCTCCCAGGCTGCAGGGTTTTGCTCTGTGGGAGCCTCAGCCTGCAGAGGTGGGCACTGCCACTTCACTTGGTATGTGAGGTCACCTAGAGTATTGTTTGTTCTGCCTGCATTTTAGAGCAGAAGGATAAATGAGTGCCAGGCTCTTCTCAGGGATGCCTGATGACAGGACAAGGGGCAGTGGGTGGAAGTTGAGGCACAGGAAGTTACATGTAAACATGATGAAGAGTTTTTCGACTGTGAGGGTGACAGAACACTGGAACAGGCTGCCCAGAGGAGTTGTGGAGTCTTCCTCTCTGGAGATATTAAAAATATACCTGGATGTGTTCCTGTGTGATCTGGCATAGGAGATCCTGCTCTGGCAAGGGGGGTTGGACTGGATGAGCTTTCAAGGTCACTTCAGCCCCTGGCATTCTGTGATTTTGTGAAATGTAGGAATTCAGAATGGATGTCTTCCTAGCATCATAGCTAGGATGGACAATCTGTCAGGAGCTGTGAGCTGGCAGCCCAAGAAGCACTGTAGCCCCACATCTGCCTTTAAAACAGCACTGCTAAGAGTGATTGTGGCAACATTGCTCTGCATCTTCCAAGTCTCAAACCACCTTATGGAAACCTGCTGAAGAAGAAATGACCTCACTTTTCTGACAAGCCACTGTGTGCTGGCTGCTACACAGACAGCCCATACATGAAACATTGCCAGTTTGAGCTCACCTCAAGATGAAACTTCTTCTCCATGAGAAACCTTTAAACCCCTGGTCTGAAGGTGAATGGCTCAGCAGCAATCTGAGAGGAATGGGAGCCAGACCAAAATTTTATCACTGTTCTTAAACAGCGTGGGAGGAAATCAGTACAACAAATTGCTGGGAGGATGAAGAATGAAGTGGGTTTATTGCAGAGAGTGGGCAGAATCATCTGCTTTAACCAAAACCTGTGAAATCCTGACAGTGAAACAGGTTTCACTGCATTTTCTGGCCAGTGCCTCTACAAATAAACTAATCACTGTTTAGCAACAAAGAACACAGAGATGATCTGAGGTATTACCAGAGTTATAGGTAGAAAGTCCATCTCAGCAGTGCCTGTTCATACAAAATGGCACTGACAAGATCAGAAGAACTGAATGAGAGAACAGTGGGATTTGAGCTGCCTTCACAGGAAATGTGCACCCTAGCCAGGAGCAGAGGCAGAGATGAGAATCTGAGATGGGCATCAAGAAATTGAAACCATGGGCAAGGTGGCATACCAGAGTCCCAGCTGTTGGCAGTCCAATCCCAAACCACTTAGTTGCTTCCCTGGATACTGGGTGGGTGAGCTCACCCACATTTCAGCTGCTGTTTCTGTTAGTGCCACCTTCTGCAGCCAGGTGCCTGACAGATTCTCCCCAGGACCACTGCCAGCTCTGCTCCTGTTTTGTTCTTTTGCTGCCTCTTTTTGGTTTTGTTCTTTTTGTTGTTGGGTTTGGGGTTTTTTTCATGTTGTTTTTGTTCTTTTGCTGCTGAGATTGTGTGTCTGCAGTGGTTGGGAAAAATTGTGTTTCTCTGTAGCAGAACTCAATCCTGAAGTGCTTTGCAGAAGCTTGCAGCTGCTGCAGACTTCACAGGCTGTGTTGTGTGTGTTACAACACACTGCAGCTCTGGACAGCACTCCCATGCCAGGCTGCTGTCTGGGCCTTACTGTGCATTGTATTTTTAAACACATCAAGTGCATCCCCCTGCAGATGTCCCTCACCTGCCCATGGACTTTATTTACTTTCCCCTTCCTTCACACAGAGATGTGCCCAGGTCCTGTGGAACCATTAATGTTTCTGTGCAGTGTCTTACAGCTTAGCTGGCACCATCTGGTGAGAAGTGGCTCTTCACAGTGTTTGTGTTGGAGCTTCTTCTCTACTCTGCTCTCCATAAACTGTCCACCCAGGGCGTTTTGTGGCCCAGTTGTGGCTGGGGTAGTGGAATCCCTAGTTAGAAAGCTAGGTCTTAGATGAGAAACAAGTTCACATGTAACTTCTCTGGGATGATCAGGAGAGCAGGAAGCACAGTTCTGCCCAGTGGAGCTCATACAGCTTGTGTGGTGTATGACATGTGACTGTGCACAGCCTTTGTGCTCACATACACACCATTGATAGATGCTGCTGGAAGTGGCTTAATAACCTTGGAGTGGCTCAGTAAGGGAGACAGTAGCTGCTTTATGTAGCCTCAGGTAGAACCAGACTGAAGGATGTGTAAGGCAAGTTGACATCTGTACTAACTCAGCAGCTGTGTGATCCTGCCATCATGCTTCTCACACTTCAGAGCTTCCTGGCTAAAAGCTCTGAGTGCAGCTTGAAGAGGTCTTGTTCAGGCTGAAGCCACAGTGTCCTCTAAGCCCTAAAAAAACTGAATCATAGAATCACAGAATGGTAAGGTTGGAAGGGACCTCAAGGATCATCTAGTTCCAACCCCTACCATAGGCAGGGACACCTCCCACTAGCACAGCTCACTCAAGGCCTCATCCAACCTGGCCTTGAACACCTCCAGGGAGGGAGCAGCCACAGCCTCCCTGGGCAACCTGTGCCAGTGTCTCTCACTGCAAAGAACTTCCTCCTAAAATCCAGTCTAAATCTCCCCTCTGCTAGTTTAAACCCATTGCCCCTTGGTCCCTATTTCCTGGCATCACCTTTTCTGTTATGCACAAAGAGAACTTTCTTCTTTCTTTAAGGTAGCTTTGTGATGTGCTGTAATTCCTGTATTACTAACAGTTGGGTGGCTTTGTTTTGTCTTTCAGAGACCTGAAGCATTCCTTCTACATGCCATTTGCACTGGAGCCAGTTATGATTTGACACAGTGAGGAAAAAAAAAATCATCTGAAGAAGCTGGGCATACTAAGCAAAACTCAAGTTTCCAACAACCAACACATTTGTGTGCCTACACCTTTTGTATGTGTTAGTGTTTGAACTGTTTGGCATCTAAGACAAGGTTGGGTTTGGCTCCAGGACACTTTTTTTCTGGAACATTGCATTTCAATTTCTGTAGAAATGAATAATTTCTCAGAGAAGTGGCATAAGCTACTCAAACAAAGTATTATCAACTGGTGGCACTTCACAGGGCTTCCCATTCCCTGTACCTTTCGGTTTTGTGGCCATTTGGCCTTTGCCTTGTGGTGAGACTTGTCAGGCTCTGTTCTGGCATGGGCACCATGTCCTCTGCTTCATTCACTTGGCACCAGAGCTCTGTACCTCATAGCACAGCAGTGCTCTTCCTTTGCAGTGTACAAACAGCTGTGCCTTGACCCCCTCCAGCTAAAGCAAAACCAAGCAGAAACAGCAAACTGCCTCTTGTGCAGTGCTGCTCACAGGCACTCCAGTGTCCTGTTTCTTCGCCTCTAGACCACACCTAACATTTCCTGTCCACAGCCACACAAACAACCCAACTGCTAAGAGTTTGGCACTCAGAACTGCTGTGCCTTGTGTTCTGTGCATTGTGGATGCCTGGAAACCTTGTTGGAAACATGACCTGTTCTGGGTCCAACTGGAAAACTGGCACAGGGTGGACCTTCCCATCCACACTGGTACTACAATCCAAGTGGCACATGGAAAGAAGGTTTTGCCTCTTTGCTTCTTCTCAAGGTTGATGACTGCAGTTGTGTTACTCCTGGGAGTTTATGGCTAGAAAGGTAACTGATTGTTGCAGTTTTATTTTGAGATATGTATAGAGATATAAATATCTTCTGGGTTCTTACCTGCTGGCTCAGGGACTAACACTTTTTCTAAGTACAGTATTGCTAGTGCTGGTGGAGGCTGTAAAAAAACACCTACACCAAAAACATTTCAGTCAGTTTATGTCCAAAGCAGCACATCTGCAGCCAGAAAAGAAAAGTCCTCATTTGCTGGATTGTGCTTACTTGTAGAAGCAGATTTGTACTGATGCATTTCTTTACCAGTAAGTTTTAAATGCTCCCTTGCACATATTAACATGACTTTGTCTTCCAGTGTCTGCTCTCATTTACAGTGTGCATCAAATTCTGTTTCTCTTCAGTTATGTCTCAAGGCCCATTGATGTACCATGGCTTCATTTTCATGTTCTGTAAGGAACCAAAGCAGGAACTTTTGAGCTCAGTAATGGAATAGACAATCTTGTTTCTTTTCCAGTTTGTCTGTTGTTGCCTCATTTCCACCTTAGCATGTGTTTAACCAGCAGCAGGCAGGAGTGGTAGCTCTGGGTGGTGCTCAGCACAAGTTCTGAATGAGCCTCTTAGCACATCTTATTTATTTGTAACAAACCAGCAAGCTACCAAAGGACAATTCCTTTGTACTTGTGCTGTCACACTGCTGATGCTGCAGCGACCTGACTGGCCCAAGAGTAGTGCTGAAAACCTTCAAAACCCTCTTTTCTGAAGAAAAAAGGTGACTGTAGATAGAGCTCTTCCAAGCATGAAATTTAGCTGGGGCTTGACGCTGGGCAGCAGTTTGAGTAAGATTCTTGAATCTTGAGCCTTTGTTAGCTTTTGCCTTCCTACTGACTGCAGTATTTGACTGTCTGTACAGTCTGGAGGCTCTCTGGAGGCAGCTACCTCTCTTCTGTAAGGAAACTTGGTACATAAGCTAGATATCTGGAGTCGTTGTTTTGTGTTGGCCTAAATACATTGCCTGTCCAAAAGACAGTTTCTTTTAACACAGGCACAGAGCATGGAAGCCCAGAATGGTTGTAGGCAAACACTTCCCTTCAGAGGAGGCCATCAATAATGAAGAGAGATGAATCTTTTGGCACTGTGTCAGCAAGCAGTTCATGCCAGGTCAGCCTTTTGCTTCTGGTTGGTAAGCTGCTGAGCAGAGTAGGAACTGCACACACTGCTCTGCTCCTTCCCCTGAGTCCCTTCAGCACCTAGGGCTGCCTCAGCTGGAATTCTCAGTGTAGCTGTACTTGAGCAGGTGACAGCAACTGTATAGACTAGAACTGACTTCTAAAGTGTTTGTCTTCTGAATCAGGTCACAGCTGAAGCTTATTCTACAGCTGAGTGTTGCACAAAGTGGGCTGAGCTAGAAAGCACAAACCTGGTTACTGCTCTTCTTCCCTTACCTACCACATGGGAGGGTTTGGTCACTTAGTTTATTCTAACAAATCCTTTATCCTGTTCTCTGCCATGTCTCCTGGTAACAAGAGATCAGGCAAGAGGAAGTGGCCCTAGGCTGCACCAGGGGAGGTTGAGGTTGGCCCTGAGGAACAATTTCTTTTCCAAAAGGTTTGCCTGGAACAGGCTGCCCAGGGCACTGGCAGGTCCCCATCCCCAGAGGAATTGAGGTGCTGAGTGACATGGCTTAGTGGTGACCTGGCTGTGCTGGGGTCATGGTTAGACTTGATGATCTGAAAGGCCTCTTCTGGCCAAAAGGATTCTGCTGTTCTACGGTTCTGTGTCTTCCCTCAAGTCTCACTGAGCCCTGTCAGTCAGACTTTGCAGCTGAAACCCCCTTCTTACAGTAGAGGTTTTAATTAGTTGGGGACTGAGTGGTCAAAGGGCTGCACCAGGACCCCTGAAACATTGCCAACCATTTTCCCCAGGGCCAAGAACATTTGAGAGTTAATCTGTTTTATCACCACCACCTCACAGTACCACAGACCTCGGGCATCAGGGACTTGGAAATGGGCTTGTTCCACACTGGTGTAGGGCTTGTGGAAGCTGCAGAGGGAGACAGCTACAACCCTTGCCCTCGAAGTGAGATTTGTTTTGTTCCATGTCAGAAGATGTGATTGGTCAGGCATGCCAGGGAGAACGGCAGGCAGGACTGCACTCCCCTCAGGCCTCTCCATGGCTCTGAGACTGAGATCCTGGCAACATGATTGGGTCAGTCATCTTCTCACTCTCTGAAAGGGGATAGAAAGGCAGGTTTGAAAGCCTCACAGCCACCCTGGTACTTGCCATCAGACAGCAAGGGGACTGTGGCTGTCAAACAGAGATGCCAGCAGCTTGATGTCACCCTTACTATTTTGTTTAGTTTGGGTGTCCCCTCCACCTGCACAGACAGGGTGGGGTGGAGTAAGGAGTCTTCCTCTTCATCCTTCCTGAGTCAGGGCCAGCCCAGACCCATCCAGAGCAAGGATGGCATCCAGCTCTGAACAAGGAATTTCCTTCCTACTTGTTTTTCTTAGCAACTCCCTGCTAGTCAGGACAAGTTTCACCTGTGCCCCACAGAGCTCTGTGCCTGGGACTACTCTGACAGGCACCTTGGCAACTCTCCCATAGAAAACTGCTGGCCCAGTTGCTGCTGTTTATTATTTTTTGCTGTCATTTTGCCTCTTACACCTGCACTTTGCATTTGGTTCCTGCCTACTGTAAACTGTCTTCCCACCTCCTGGCAGGATTGAGTCCTTCCAGAGCTGCAAAACGCAGCAGTGCTAAAGCAGGGTGACTCTGGGTCAGCCCCAAGAAGCACGTGTGGGAACTCAGTGTGAAGTATGAGTTTCCTCTCACCTCTGGAGGCTCTAACTGCACCCTGCTGTGTAACCATAAAATGGCATGGACCTGAAGCATAGCAGGCAGGGAAAGGTATGTGAATGAAGGGTGGGAGAACAGGTTCCTGTACTTACCTTATAAAGCCTCCAGGTGAGAGATTTAGAAGCTGGTCCAGCCCTGTGTGCACAGTGCTGGGACAAGAACATCCCCGCTGCAGGCCCTTAGTCCACCAGAACTCAGCCAGGTTGTGTAAGGCAGGGGGCAGAGAACAAAAGCTATCAAGAGGGTATGAAGGTGCCCATTTGGAGTCGAGAAGCACCCAGCAGAGCCTTTGAGCAGCCTGTGTGTAATGAGTTCAGGTTCACATTTTAAAGTAGTGGTGAATTCTGGATTTTCCACTCCTGGTGTGCAGAACAAGCGTGAGAGTTGAGCCAGTCACTCCTGGTTACTGCAGCCTGGCACCTGTGTCTCTTCTGCCACCCCTTGCTCCCCCTGTGCCAGCATCCCAAGCACCAGCCTGGGATGACTGCGCTGCAGCGCAGCAGAGGCCAGGCAGTTCTGTCCCTTCCTGCTGCTCGTCTGCCAGGACAAAGCGGTGGGGAGCAGCAGCTCTGCTCAGGGGCAGCTCTTTGGTTTTGACACCTGTAAATTTTGAAAAGGTGTTGTTGGGGCAAGCCAGGATAAGCCCCAGGCTGGAATAGGTAGGATGGAGAGTGCAGAGTTCTTGCCTCTCCTCCGTCTCTGAAAGCACCCTGGAGTCCCGTTTGTGCTTGAGAACCTGCACAAAACCGGTACTGAAGCAGCCAGCCAAGTGGAAAGGTCACCCCGGGGCACAGGAGGGGTGGGAGAGGGAGATAGGGCTGAGCTCTCCCCGGGCAGCCATGCAAGCAAGGTGCCACACCTCTTTCAAAGATCTCCAGCCTGTTTCTCAGCCCAAGGCAGACCCGGGAATCTTGCTCTCAGTGGGTGGGGTTCTTCTCTCCACAGATAAGAAGTGTAAGGCAGGCTGGGAATATTTTAAGAGGCAGAAGCATCCTTTTCTCAGCTTCCGTTGAAAATGTACAATGCCTTGGCCAGTGAAGGCAGCTCCCTGCCTCTGGGTTAACCCAAAGCTGTGGTGGCTGCAGGGACAGGGCAGTGCTGCCTTCCCAGGCTGTTGCTAGAGCTGGCTTGGGGCATCCTTCAGACTGTGGGGCTTGGGCACTCTGAAACCCCCACAGAGTTAAAACTGAGGCTTGACAGAAAAGGAAACAAAACCCACCCGAATGTGATGAAATATCTTGCTAGTGAGAAGAGAGGCCTTGATGTGAGCCGTGGCATGAGGACATCTCTTGCAGTCATTTATTCAGGCCTCAGGTGCCCTGGCACTCCAGCTGCTGGCATCTGACTTTCCCTGTAAGCAGCTCAGGAAGCACAGACTGAAGCTGAAAGGTTTGTGTTTTCCTAGGCACAGTGCTATTAAAGATTTACCAACAGCAGCACGGCAGAAAGCTTTTCCTAGCGACCATAGTACACAGGGGGCTGCGTTCCAAAATAGGTCAGGATTCACCTGAAATGCTCCTTGATGCCAAAGCAGCTGCACTGAAGTGAGCAGAGCAGTGCTCTGCCTGGCTCTCATGTCCAGCCACCAGTTTCATATGTGCAGGTCCCTATGAAGTGGAAAAGTTGAAGCTATAATAAAAATCACCTCCTCCCCCAAACCAAAAAGTTTTGTAGCTTGAGGGGAGAGCTCACTGCTCTCTACAGCTCCCTGAAGAAGGCTGAAGCGAGGAGGGGGCAGCCTCTTCTCTTTGATGGCAAGAGACAGGACCAGGAGAAATGGTTCCAAGCTGCCCCAGGGGAGGTTCAGGCTGGATGCTAGGAAATATTTCTGCACTGGAAGGGTTCTCAGACATTGGAATGGTTTGCCCAGGGCAGTGCTGGAGTCATCATCCCCGAGGGTGTTCAAGCAACCTGTGGGCCACGGCTTAGGGCCATGGTTGAGTGTTGACCCTGCAGTGCTGGGTCAAGGGTTGGAGTGGATGAGCTTGGAGGTCTCTTCCAACTGGATTCTGTTGGGTTTTTTTGTTTGGTTGGTTTGGGTTTTTTTTTTCCACTCACATCAAAGCCTTGGTGATGTCCATAGAGTAAAGTTCTGCACCACTCCCTTCTCCTGGCACAAGACTGCTGCAGTATCAGTGTCTGGGCACCACATGTCTTCTCGGCACAGATGCAAGCAGGTCCTCAGGGTAATAGAACTGCTCCTTCCTTTTCTCTGTGAAGAGCTACACACCAGCAGGAAGGGGCAGGGGGGAACTCTCAGGCAAATTCAGTCCAGGAGAGGGCAAAAGACCCTTCTAGCTGATAAACAGCTATCTGCACAAGAGATCCTCCTCCTTTGGCACTGACAGCCCAGCTCCTGTTTAACAGCATTCCACATGCAACAGGAAGGTAAGAAGCTTGGAGGTTCCTCTTGCCCCCACAGGTGGTGTTGCAGCAGGAGATACAACCCAGGCTGTGCCTCTCCTACTCCAGCAACAGACTGCTTTGGAAGGATCCTTAGCCCTACCCATAGCAGCACCTTTGTATGTTTTTCTTACCTGAAGTCTGGCTTTGGATGGTCAAAGTAATCCTTAATCAATCCTGTGTCAAAGTCACTTCACACCAAGCAGTGGTAAGCCTGACACACACAGTCCTGACAGGCAATGACTCAGTGGACTACCCAAATGCCACCAAATCAAGACTTAGCCAAAAGACACTCAGACCTTGCACCACTCTGTCCTGCTGAACTTCAGATCACTGCAGAAAATAAGGGGGAAAAAAAAGGGGGTGGGGGAGTGGGCACAAAAACAACCCTCCCTGGGCACATACAAGGCCAGGTTGGATGAGGCCTTGAGCAGCCAAGCCTAGTTGAGAGATGGTCCTGCCCATGGCAGGAGGACTGCAGTAGATGATCTCTCAGGCCCCTCCTAACCTGAGCCATTCTGGGATTCTATGAAAAGAGATGAAAATGTTACAACTCTTGCCACAAATACCCAAACCGAAAATGTAACCAGGGGGGAGCAGAGTTCAGGAGGGAGTCAGCTGGCAGACATGCTGAGTAGCACTCCTGGCAGGAAGTGCAAAGCATTAACTACAAGGAAAGCAGTGGCATTTTTCCCCAGTACAGATGTTTATTTCAATATAATAGTCAGCTTCATCCCATTAAAAAAACAAAACCAAAAAACAAAACCAAAAAACCCACAAACAAACCAAAAGAAGCCGTTATTTTCTACAGAATTCCAGACGACAGACGTAAGGAGAAACGATTACAAAACAGAGGGCCTGGGAAGCACAGCAAACTCTTGTTTCTTAGCACAACAGCAGCGCTGAACAGGGGGCTGGGGCAGGGCATCTCTCTGGAGCAACACCTGTGCACACACAGCAGCACTGACAAGCACCCACAGCTGCACATTGTGGCCAAGCAGCTTTTCAGTTTATTACAGTATGTGGAAAAAAAACAAACAAACAACCAAACAAACCAAACAACCCGGCACAGGAGAGAAACAAACCGAGAAGCTCAGCCTCAGCAGCGCTGGATCCTCCCGCCCGCAGCTACGAAGCAGCCCAGTATGCCCCCAGAATGAATCGCCACCGTCTTGCAGGCGCAGTCTGCTTCACCCAAGCGCTTTAATAAAGGGCAGCCTGGCTGGAGCTGGCACCCTGCGGATCGACGGTCGGAGCCGCCGCTGCCTCCAACGCTCCCCGCACGCAGCCAGCCCTGGCGCTCCGCAGCAGCTCTTTACCTGCCTGGGGTCGCCGCCTGCGCGCTGCGCCCGGGAGCTGCCACCGGGACTGGCTCCCCCCTGCAGCCACCGCCAAGACAGGGGCAAGACGGCTTGACTTTAAAGCAAAGAGCTCACTTGAGCCTCAAAAACGGAAAGGGGAAGGATGCTGGCTACTGGCTAGGGAGGAGGAGGTCTCCAGCAGCGCGGAGCTGCCCGCGCTGATTCCCCGCTGGCTTCAGGCACAAGCTGCACAGCTCCGAGAGCGGGAGGGTCCCTGCGGGGAGCGGCAGCAGGTCCGTGTGCCAGCAGAGCGTGGGCTAAGCTGGCAGGGGAACCCACTGCATGCTAACCACGGAGATCACAGCTTCTCCTGGCTCATCTCTTTCCCGAGAATCAGGGTCAGCCCTCCAGGAGAGCATCGTTCCTTTGGCTCTTTGCCTCCTTAGACCAAAACCCTACTGAAGGCACAGTGCTGCTCACACTGCAGGGAAAAGCAAACATCTGACTTCCTCCACAGGAGCTCCACAAGCTGAGGGAGCTGCTTTTTATTAGCTCCTGTGCATTCACTGCCGGCAGCACCAGAACCACAGCATCCACAAGAACAGTCTCTACCGTCTACACATCTAACCACCTACTGAATTTTACACAGGCAGGACAACTTCCCCACACACAAAGTAAAGCACATTCCTAAACACCAGCACAGTTTCAGCAGCAAACAGCAAACTATTCTTGATTGGACAGGGAAGCTGGAACTCTGCAGCTACAGGCTCATCACAGACCCTGCTTGACTTCTTTCCAAGTAGGTAGCACTCAAAGGACTCGGCTCACACAGGTCCACTACAGGCTTCCCCCAGGAACTGAAGGTGGAATTAGCACTGTCTGCTGCACAGATGTGCTTGCAGAGAAGTGTATTCAACCTTGGTATTTGCTCCTGAAAGGAAAAGTCCTCCAGGAAAAAGGATGTCTCCCATCCTACACATGCCAGTTCTGTAGCTACCCTTACTTTTACTTTTCAGATTAAAAACTAACACAGATAAAGGAACAGAGTATTTTCCATTCTTTGCTGTCAGGTCCTTTAACTAACACCACTGGGATGAATAAAGACTCATTTTTTTTCTTTCCTCCCAGCACTAAGCCTGGAAATAGCTCGTGCTGTTGATTGTTTCTTCACCTCTGACAAGCATCCTCATCTCAAGCAACCTCAGAGAGGGAAGAACTATAGCCACAGCCTTTGGTAAACTTCCCTATTCCATGTGGGTTTCAAGGCTCAAGCAAGCCACTGGGCTTAAGGAACTGGGAGGACCATGTCCTGCTGCACAGGACAGTGTGTTGCTGGGGCAGTGTTATGGACTCGAGAGGACTCCTGGCACTGCAAGGCCTCCTTCAATCCTTAAGCAGAATTCCTTCTTCAGATTAAATAAGACACCAGTGACTAAATAAGGTTCCTGTGACAGTTGAAAGCAAATCTCAGGCTGCCATTCAAAGGGCAGCACACAGGGCAGCCTGAGCAGAACCTGCCAGCAGCTGCCAGGCCTGTTTTTGCTTCAGACTGGGATGTGGCTGTTGTGATTACCTGGTCTTATGCTTGTTGTACACGATGGAATACCAGTCCTCTCATGAGGTTTCAAAGTTGGTTTCAAGACAAAGATGTAAGATTCCAGAGGTATTTTTTCCAGTCCCTCAAAAAGGGACTGCTGTAGCAGGTAAGCAACAGTGAAGAAAGAAACATTTCCCTTCAAATGTTGTAAATTAGAGCTGGTTTGCTAGAGGAAAAAAAACCAAACCAACCTGTTGTCACCTTAAACACAAGGCACGGCAGAGTGAAAACAACAGAATATCATCAAAGCACTTTCCAAGATGCAAGGCAACAACAGCAGCAGATTGCTGTATAACAAGGGCAGCAGAGCCTTGTGCTTAGCCAGTTCTGCAGGAACCACTCAGCTCTGTCACCTTTTTCTTCCTAATAAGAATCCCTGTGGAGTTGAGATCCGAGAGGTGCAAGAGCTGCAGAGGCAGAGAGAAAAGTCTGAATCAACTGCTCTGCTAGGTGTGATTTTGTTCACATGGCATTTGTCTCATCCCACATAGCACACTGCAGCAGCTGGGCTAGGAAGTGTTTCATGTCCCTTGTCCTCATGGTTCTCCACTGGACTCTTTCCAGCAGATCCCTGTCTCTCCTGAATTGGACACAATATTCCAGGTGTGGTCTCACTAGGGCAGAGTTGAGGGGGAGAAGACCCTGCTGGACACACTTTTCTTGATGCACCCCAGGATGCCATTGGCTCTCTTGGTCACAAGGGCACATGGTTGTCCCATGCAGAACTTGCCATCTACCAGGACTCCAAGGTCTTTCTCCATGGAGTTGCTTTCCATCAGGGCAGTCCCCAACCTGTACTGGTGCCTGTTGTTATTCCTTCCCAGATGCAGGACCCTGCACTTGTCTTTGAAGATGATGACATTGTTACAGCATGAATAAAATTCAAAGCTGGAAGACAATTTTCAGTCTGACCACTTTGAGCAAACCACTACAAATGACTTCAATTTTCATATGGGATCCTCCAGCTGGTAACTTGTGGCATAGCTGCAACTGTCATTCAGGTGACATCTGATTTGATCTGGACATCTGTTCAGTCAGTCAGTGAAAGAAGAGCCACAAAGCACCATTCTCCTCAGGTACAGGGGCATGGCCTCTCCAAGTTCCTCAGGTACAGGGGCATGGCCTCTCCAAGTTCCTCAGGTACAGGGGCATGGCCTCTCCAAGTTCCTCAGGTACAGGGGCATGGCCTCTCCAAGTTCCTCAGGTACAGGGGCATGGCCTCTCCAAGTTCCTCAGGTACAGGGGCATGGCCTCTCCAAGTTCCTCAGGTACAGGGGCATGGCCTCTCCAAGTTCCTCAGGTACAGGGGCATGGCCTCTCCAAGTTCCTCAGGTACAGGGGCATGGCCTCTCCAAGTTCCTCAGGTACAGGGGCATGGCCTCTCCAAGTTCCTCAGGTACAGGGGCATGGCCTCTCCAAGTTCCTCAGGTACAGGGGCATGGCCTCTCCAAGTTCCTCAGGTACAGGGGCATGGCCTCTCCAAGTTCCTCAGGTACAGGGGCATGGCCTCTCCAAGTTCCTCAGGTACAGGGGCATGGCCTCTCCAAGTTCCTCAGGTACAGGGGCATGGCCTCTCCAAGTTCCTCAGGTACAGGGGCATGGCCTCTCCAAGTTCCTCAGGTACAGGGGCATGGCCTCTCCAAGTTCCTCAGGTACAGGGGCATGGCCTCTCCAAGTTCCTCAGGTACAGGGGCATGGCCTCTCCAAGTTCCTCAGGCTTCTGAGCAGGCAACTGAAGAACTCTCCACCAAAAAGGTAATTTCTCACAACCAGTTCAGAACTACTGCACCTGCCAGCTGGAGCAGGAAAGCCATTCCTGCTGAGCTAGGCAGGAGTAAGGTTAGGTTGATAAAGCTAAGAGACCTCAAGCTGCTTCCTCCAGCCCTGACTTCCTGCACTTCTCTCAAGAATAAGTCTGACAATGGTTTCTGCAAGCTCTTTAGGTTTCAACTGACCTTCAGCTCTTCAAGTGCCTATATACATATTTGGCCATGGAATGGCATCTAAGTCCCTGCAACCATTTTGGATGACTTCACTGTCTTACACATAAAAGACTGCAAAACACTTCAGTGAAAAAGGAAATGCTAAGACAATCTGAAAAACCTTCTTGGTAGTTTCAAGTGCTTCAGATCAGACATTCTGGTCCATAGGACCCTCTGTGGGCTGGGAACCAGCTCCAGCACATTCAAAGCATAGCCAACAGCTGGGTGTGAACATGAAGGCAGCAGGTGGGGATGAGGCACAAACAGGACAACCAGAAACCACAGCAAGTACAAGGCATACACAAAGGCAGCTGGCACTGATAAACTTCATAGGTGCTAGTGCCCACCTGAGCTCACACAGAAGCTATAAAGGCTCTGAGCAAACAGTCCTGAGATAGAGATCCATTGCTTAGTAAGGCTTTGAGTGGGGGGGGGTGGGGAAAGGGGAGGTTAAGTGCTTTTCTTAAAGGCATTATCAGAAAAGACAGGCTAGCATTCTTTAGACAGCTGAGCTCCTTCATTCCAGTATAAAACACCAGGCAAACACGGCTTAAGACCCATGATCATCAGGATACCATTTTAAAGTTTGTATTAAAACCACATTTTATCCAAATGATAAATACTTTCAAACCAGTATGTACAAAAATAAAGGGCCTGCTTGCCTCAGGCAGGGCTCTCACAGCTGCAGTTCTGCATGCATCTTAAGGCAGCACAGTTACTGATGAAGCTAGTTAAGGACATCTTTGGTACGAGTGTGGCACGCTGCTGCTCACGCCCCGGTGTCTCCTGGTGGCAGCACAGGCAAGCCAAGAGGCAGCTCCTCCTTAATTTCTTGCTATGTCTTCCAAATACAACATACAAATACTTCTAACATGTCTTCCTAGGATAATAGGAGCAAAGCCAAAGATCCTCCTGGCTCGGCCTGGGACTTTGGTATCTGGAACAGAAGGAAGGTGGGAGGAAAGAGAGAGAGAGTGAATGTGGTTAAGTTTCACTCTGGCTAGTAAGCAGCATCTGCAAGAAATAAAGATGGGTTTAAAAAAGGAGCCCAGAGGAAAGCCCATTTCCCTCAGCACTGTGCATCTCAACTGCCAAGGCAGGTGACCTTATCGTGCCCTTTTAGTATCTTAAGGGGCCCTACAAGAAAGCTGGGGAGGGACTTTTTAGGATGTC
>VWZE01008840.1:65146-97978 GCA_013396675.1 Eubucco bourcierii
TGCTCCCTCCCTGGAGGTGTTCAAGGCCAGGTTGGAGGAGGCCTTGAGTAACCTGTACTAGTGGGAGGTGTCCCTGCCTATGGCAGGGGGTTGGAACTAGATGATCCTTGAGGTCCCTTCCAACCTTACCATTCTATGATTCTATAAGTTCTTCCACATGAGGGTGGTGAGACCCTGGAACGGGTTGCCCATCGAGGTGGGATGGGGCCTCAACCTGGAGGTGTTTAAGGCCAGGGTGGATGAGGCTCTGGACATCCTGATCTAGTGTGATGTGTCCCTACCCATGGCAGAGGGGCTGGAACTAGATGATCCTTGTGGTCCCTTCCAACCCTGACTGACTCTATGACAACCATGATTCACAGCTGCAAGTTCAGGCACACAAAGAGGAGATGACTGAGTCAGGCAAGGGGACAGCTGTGCACAGAGCACAGCACCAGGAGGTGCACACCCAGAATGCTGCATCCAGGTCTGATAGTCTTATTGGAAGTGGGGCATTGAAATACTGCACAGGCACAGCAAAGAGCCTCAAAGACTGGGAAAAAGAAAAAAAAAAGGAAACACAGGAAAAAACTCCAAACTTGATCAGTTGGTAATGACAGCAGAAATAAAGCCAGAGCTGACCTGAGGCACAAGGACTTCCACAGGCAGAAAACTGGCACAGAAACAAGGGGCTAAGTGCCTCTGCAATGAGGTAGAGACAGCCTAACAAATGATAGGCTGGAGGCAAAAGCAGCCCCAGCTGAGAATGAGACACACATTTCTAACACTGTGGACAACTGACTGGGATCTGGGGAGTGATGGATTCTCTGTGGGCTTTGGTATCAGTCCCTGAATGCTTTTCTGAAAGTGCTTCTACTAAATGCTGGTGACAGCCTGCTGAAGGGAAGTGATGGCAGCCAAGGGAACACACCTGTCAGCCTTGGAGACCTAATGGTTCCCTTTTAGCCTTAAAGCTTGCATTCATGGACAGTCCAGTTGAGGAACTTTGGGAGTGAAAGGGAACACAGGCCAGACCCCCACATCACCTGAAACAAGCAGGCACTGGTGCTTCTGCACCCTACAGCTCTGGGAAAAACCAGTAGAGAACAACATCCAACTGTGACTGAGTTGGGGAATGAGGAGTAGAAGGCACTAAACCAAATGGGAGTTTGGATTCTGCTCCCCATCTATGGCATGAAGACTGGCACTTCCCACAGCACCATGCAAAGACTTGAGAGAAAGTGACAGCTCTGAATCAGCTCCTCTCTCCCCCTGGATCTCTCCCACTAGCACTGACTCACTGCTTCACTGAAGTGATCCATGTGGACACATCAACACATTTTCTGCAGTGCTGGGCGAGTGCAAGGCAGGACTGTGAAGAGGAGCAGGAGCTCTGCTCTGCTGGCTGCTGAGCCTTTCAGCTGACAGGGAGAGCTAACACCCAGCACCAGCAACAGGAGCAGAAGCTGTGACTGTCCGGCCTCAGCAAACAGAGCCAGTGTCCTCCACCCCTGGCTGTGCCCACACTTCAGCCAGCTCCCAAGGGCTGTGGAAGTCAGAAGGTCTGGGTCTGTCTCATGACTGCTGGGAATCCTGACCCATTGCTATAGCAACAGGAACTCACATGACTGCTGCCTTTAACAAGCTCCCTGTGTGTGGCATCCTGTGCGGCACACAACCATTGTTCAGCCCTCGGCCCTGCCTGGGCACTCTGTGCCCACCCTCATTAAGGAATGATGGCACCACAGCCAGCTCCACTCAGCTCAGTTCCTCAGGTTCAGAGGTTCAAGTGAGGCAACCAAGGGGGCAAAGTGGGCACAGATTACCTGAGTGACAGCAGTACCAGAGCAAGGCAAATCCTGCAGCAACGCTGAAACATGCCAGGAAAAACACCGGGCCTGAGAAAAACCAGAAAGGAGAAGCCATGAACACACAGCAGAGCAGCACAAGTTTAGCTCAGCCCATAAATCACCAATTGCTATTAATATGCATAATTAAGTGTATTCAGATGAAGCTAACACATTGACAATTATGTCCTGTAGCTAATGTGCCATGAAGCACGTTTACTATACTGTAATTAACTCTTACTGGAGTTGCTTTGACACCTGTGCACCTCAGCTCATCTGGCTCTATCTTAGGAAAAGTGCAAGGTTCCTTAGATGGTTTTTCCTCACTCCACAACTTCCTGCAAAAACCCCTTTAAACAGTACAAGAGAGTAACCAGGCCACTGGGACCTCACCACACACTGTAGCATTTTACTCCATGAGCAGCCCCCACTGGGTCAACGCATTGCCCGTGGACCACGTGAGGCTGCACTACTTCAGAAGCAGATTTTTTAGTGTTCTGGGATTTCCCCCCAGAGGTTCCACAAACTCCACTTTGCTGACAAAAGCAGTTCTGCTGGAAGTTGAAGTGCAGAGTCCTGTGCATTCCTAGAACCAATGTCCCACTGGAAATCACAGAATGGTAAGGTTGGAAGGGACCTCAATGATCATCCAGTTCCAACCCCCTGCCATAGGCAGGGACACCTCCCACTAGCACAGGTCACTCAAGGCCTCATCCAACCTGGCCTTGAACACCTCCAGGGAGGGAGCAGCCACAACCTCCCTGGGCAACCTGTGCCAGTGTCTCACCACCCTCACTGCAAAGAACTTCCTCCTAACATCCAGTCTAAATCTCCCCTCTGCCAGTTTAAACCCATTGCCCTTTGTTCTGCCATCACAAGACCTTGTAAATAGTCCCTCCCCAGCCTTCCTGTAGGCCCCCTTCAGATACTGGAAGGCTACTTTAAGGTCTCCTGGAAGCCTTCTCTTCTCCAGGCTGCAAAGCCCCAACTCTCTCAGTCTGTCCTCATAGCAGAGCTGCTCCGGCATCTTCGTGGCCTCCTCTGGACCTGCTCCAACACTTCCATGTCCGGAAACATTTGCCTCTGGTGCCTGTTTGGAATCACAGGCAGCATAATGCTGCTGCTCGGTATTGATGTTCAGTAAAACCCTTCCAATTCATACTGAGCCACAGACAAAACCTCATCAAGATCTGTATCTGCTTCTTTATTATCTTATATTCCATTCCTCTTCACTACTTCACCAGGGATATAGCTACAATTAAACTGTCCCTGCCAACTGAAGGCCAGATGCACTGCAGGCTAACACATTGTGGAGCTGACATCAGAGAAACTGCAAAGGAGCAAGGACTTGGTTGCCCCTTAGGCTGTAATCTCCCAACAAGGGTGGCCAGCAGCCAGACAATCTACAATCTGAAGCCAGCTCTTTCATCACCATCAGCCAAGACACAAATTATTTAATTTCCTTACTTCCAAGTGCTTTCTCTGTTGTTCATGTACTGCTACGTTGCTGTCACAATGGTGACATGAAAGAATCCATCCAGTGATTTGCAGGTGAAAACACAGACTGAGTTCAGCTGTGTTTCTACTCCTTGTTCCAGTCTTCTCTCAGGGGAAAACTGGCAAAAGGTGATGGTTCATAGAAAATACTTCATTCTCTCATCATTATACCCAAATTTCTAAATAAAATATCAGATAAACTTAAAAGACAGAAGTGTTTGTCTGGAACTTGGAAAATGCCTCAACTTCCTTTCAGATCCACAATTCCTTTTCAAAAGATCTTTCAGTGAAAACAACTTTTGCCTCTAATCTGGGCACTGAGCAAAGGAACAGGAGAAAACTAATGTTTTCCCAAGGAAAATATCCTGAAGCTCACCCTTCCTTGTCTTCCTCTCTGTCCTTGTTTGCAAATGATTTGTACTTGAATGGAAAGCTTGAAATAAAGGTAAAAATTTGGAAGTTATATTAAAAAAACCAAAAAAGTCATCATTGATGTCCTATGCAAAATGACAGCAGCAGCCACTGAACAGATCCTACTGTCCAAAGGGAGACCTAATAGTGACCTGCCAGTACCAGAAGGGGGCTACAAGAAGGCTGCAGAGAGACTGCTTGCAAAGGCCTGCAGTGACAGGACAAGGGGCAATGGTTTCAAACTAGAGCAGAGCAGATTTAGATTGGATGTGAGGAACAAATTCTGCACCATGAGGGTAGTGGAACACTGGAACAGGTTGCCCAGGGAGGTGGTTTGGGACACATCCCTAGAGATACTCAAGGTGATGTTTAATGGGGTTCTGGGCAACCTGATCCAGTTGAGGATGTCCCTGCTGACTGCAGAGGGGGTTGGGTTGGATGAACTTTGGAGGTCCCTTCCAACCCAGACCATTCTGTGGTTCTGTGATTCTAAGTGTTGAAGAAATAAATAGGAAATGAAGAGTTTAGCTGTAATAGTGCAAGTAAGAAACCTCAGTGTAAGTGCTGATTAAACTTCAGAGTCTCCTGCATTTCCTGGCACTGCTCTCCTCCATGCCAGCCCAGTATGTTTCCCTCCATTGACTCCACTTAACTCATGACAATAAAGACATCATAAAACAATTTGTTACATTAAATGCAAATTACATGATAAAATAAATTGCATCATCATCTGCAAAGCCATTCCATCCAGTGACACTGAGTGCATTTATTTACCCCTGTCATTTAGCATATATTTCTCCTTGTCAGTGGCTATCTCTGCAGAATCTGTGGTTTCTAGAAACAAAAAGCAACACATGGAAAGTTAGTGCTCAGCTCAAGCAAACAAACAAACACAACCAGCATGTGCAAAACTCTGCAAAACAAAACATTTCAGCAAAATATCCAACCTGACCCCCTCCACTCCAGTCCCAGCTAGGTATGTGCTGATCGAAATACATGAGCACATAGTCTAAATGCAACTCTAACCAGCTGCAGCAGCAGCCCTGACCAAGTTAGGCACTAACCACAGGAGGAACATCACTTTTGTTCCCTGAGCGAAGAAAGCAGGAGCTAAATCTTCCATAATGCCAGAAATGTTCACTGTAATACATCAAACTTATTTTTTTAAGCTCTGTGCTAATGGGAGAACACCTCTGGAATTTCATCTCATGCCACTGTTGAGTAAATCTCTGTGCCTGAATGCATCTGGCAGATGAAACACTTGGGACAAATTGCTTGGCACAGATTATTTATCTCAGCTACACGAGAAGCTGCTTTCAAAGTCTGTAGGCACTACATGCTAACATTCAGTGCAAATCACTTTTCCCTCTCTTTCTTT
Source organism: Eubucco bourcierii (assembly GCA_013396675.1). NCBI lineage: Eukaryota > Metazoa > Chordata > Aves > Piciformes > Ramphastidae > Eubucco > Eubucco bourcierii. The sequence goes on from VWZE01008840.1 coordinate 70,259, forward strand.
CTGCAAATTCCAATAGAAAAGGAGGTTGACCTTGAGAGTGGCTAGCAACAATAAAACTGTTTCTGCCTTGGGCAGCTCTTTTAGAGGTGCCTTCGTCATACAGCGGTGGAGATGACACTGCAGAGCGTGTGTGCAACACTAAGCTGTCACCATGAGTGGCACAGGAATGTCTTTCCTTTAATGCATCATCCATTTCCAAAGTAGCTCTTTTAGTCAAACCTCTCTGTGGTCAAGAGAATAACAAAACAAAACAAAACAAACAAAACAAAAATTAAACAGTGAGAGCTTCAAAGTTGGCTGCCAATAGGGAAGGATTTGAGACTGCTTTCAACTGATTTCCTTTTTCTAGAAGACAACCTGGAGCTAGGTGAGGTGCCTTGGAAGACACCAAGTCAGCAATGGGCAGTTGCTATCAGAATGAAGATCCATGTCATAGGTCCCTCTCCACAGGGTGACAGGGCAGCCTTCAAGCAGAACAGAAACACCCAAGGCACTCTGTTGCAAAGCTGGAGCAGGAAGGGTTGCTGCAAAGCCCCCAGGGCAAGCTCTGTATTAATGGCAATCTTCCATCTCCTGCCTGCTCTGAGGGATGTCCTCCCTTGGTGTCCCAGCCAAGCAAGCCTCACACTGCACAAGAGAGCACAGCAGAATCTCTTCACTTCTGTCAGGCTGTCACTGTGTGGGACTGATCTGATCCTTTATCCTTCTAGTCTAGGTCTGGGCAACCTGATCTAGTTGAGGATGCCCCTGCTGACTGCAGAGGGGGTTGGACTGGATGGCCTTTGGAGGTCCCTTCCAATCCAGGCCATTTTGTGATTCTAGGTCAGTATTGAGAGAAACAGGAACATTCTGAGTCACCTGGGAGATTCTGCTCAGCTTTTATAGCTCTGACGTTGTGCATGCCATGTGCCTTATCTACCCTCTAGTGGGAATTCCAGATACTGCTGAACGCTTCACTTCTTATCTCTGAGGCAAAGACATTTTGGTCTAGCACAAATTTTGAAGTTGTTTCTTTGTTTGAAAGTGTTTCCTCTGTATAAAACGTTTTTCATATGTACAGCAGCATATAATGTATTACAGAACTCTATGTTGGCCACAGTTCCTCAGTGCCCTCCCCAAGAATCTCTGCAAGGTGTTTAGAACCCTGCTTGGTTTACTTCCATCTGCATTTAGAACAAAGGCCTCATCTCAGGACTCATTCTCCCTCACACAGACAAATTCTAATGTCAGTTCTGGAAATTCTCTCTGCTAAATCTGACAAATTTAACTGCTGCTGCTGTGAGGAACATCAAAATGGCATGCTAGAGGTGGGAAGGATAATGCCTTTAGTATGTAAAATGTTCAAATTCACTTCTTATTGAAAAGGGAGCTTTTTCTTAGGAATAAAATTGCTTGTGGTTTTTACTTCCAGTGCTGCAGAGATCTTTATTCAACCCAGAATGCAGGAATCTGCTTTCCTTACAGAACTCACAAGGAGCAGCAAACACAAATACAACTATCCCATTACATAATGACCTGCTCAGGTCAATACAAGGAAGGTGCAGAATCTCATAATGTCATAGTATTTGAACTCAGTTACTGAAATTATTGCCATTCTGAGGATGGTAACAAAGATAGAGAGAATTTAATGCTTAAAATGGTTACTGAAGTCCCTTCACATAATGCAACAGCAGGAAAAGCAGGTATGGGACACCACAAAGAGCTCTGTTTTTTAATATGAAGCACTCCTACTGCATGTCCTTGCTATGCAGAGTCTGAACATGAGAAGCACTAACCCTCCTCATGAGGCTCTCACATAGATCAGGTGCATGCCTGTGCCAAAAGTGAAGCCCTCATCTGACACCCTGTGCCAGCTTCCTCTCAGCTGATCTGTCCAGGCATGACAGCAGCATGAGGCAGTCTGAGAGCTTATCTGGGCAGTATCTGCACACCTTCTTGCAGGGAAACCTTGGTGGCTGTGGGTGAGCTATGTTTGTCCAAGTATGCTGCTGAACTTGGGCATATCCACTGTACAGACACTGCCTGTGGGATGCACTCAGGCCTTGGCTGCTATGCTGTTGAAATACCTTTTCAGAAATGGCCTGTACGAGCTGGTACTGAGCATTAACAGAGCTGCAACTCTGAAACCATCAGACATTCTTGAAACCTTATTCTTAGTGACTACATTAAAACTTCTAAAGTTGCTGTTACTAAAGGCTGTCTGTTGCCTTCTAGTTAGCCTGACAGAAAAACCTGTTGCTCTTGAGCTCTAGCTGAGTAAAACCAATAGGTCTAAGACTATTTGATTCAAGAGCCTGTTCCCTCAAATGGCATGACTTCAAGGTGAAGATCAGATCAAAAGTGCTGCCTTCAAGCTGTTACCATGCCAGCAACTGGGATCTGTGCTCATCTGAGATTCTAAGACACAGATGGGCCCAGATTTGTCCACTGCGAGAGGGTTTGGGTATGGATGTTGAGACTTGGAGTAACTTCAAACCTCTCTATGCAGGGAGGCAAACTGTGCACTCTTCCAGCAGTATGTGTGTATGCTGGGAGTCACAAACCTTTTTCTTCAAATGGAAAGATGAAACAAAGCTAGAAAGTGCAGTATCTCCAAAGGTAATCACCATGTGACACACCATTTTCATTTCAGAAGTAAAAGAGGTCTGTTTGGTTTTTTTTAAACCTATGGACTTTTGGGTTGAACCTCACTGGACATTACCTTCAAAATTTCCCCTGGCATCTAACTGTGGAGTTTTATACAACTGAAAATCAATTGACAGGTGAAGCATTAGTGCTGTTAGACACTTCATAAGGATTCCTTAAACTGCAGTCCCTTTGCAGCTCCATTACCCTAAATGTGGCAGCTTTCCCTCAAGCTCCTCAAGTCCTTTCAGGATGGAGGATGCCCGAGTGTACTCCCCACATACGTGGAACCATTGTTCTTTACTCCACTTCATTAGATAGGAAAAAAAACCCAAACAACAAAACCAAAACAACAAAAGCCCTTGAACCCCAGCACACAGTAAGTTTTTTCCCAGGCTGACAAGCCAGGTTTGATACTTGCCCCTAAAGAAATGAGCTCTTCTTCAATACAGAACCTAATCTGTTTGAGCCTCAGTCCTTCTGAAGCACAGAGAGTATGTTTGAGGGGCAGCTTTGAGGACACTGGTCAGGTCTGTCAGCTGCACAGGACAAGTCCTGTGGGATTAATGTAACAGCTCATCATTGCAAGGGCCTATCAATGTCTGCTTTGTGTTAAACTAGATACAAGGAGATTTATGGGCTGAGGGAAAGCCAAGCTTCTGGGCCACCAGAGTCTTAAGCTTCACCAGTCTGAGGTTTGTAATGTCCTTATGTGCTGCAAGTCAGGATAAACACAGAGGAAATAAGCAAACCATTAATAAGTAAGAGTTATGAAAAGAGGAACTACCCTTCACAGCAGTTACATTGCTCTCTTACATGTTGCACTTAAACCTAAACTTGAAGTCCTTTATGACTTTTGAGAAATTCCAGTCAGAAGGAATTGGGGGATACCCCAAAAACTACTTAAACAACCTAAATGTCATTCATGATAAGGCTCTGTAATACACCCATGCAAAAATTCACAACTCAGCTCACCAATCAACTTACTCAAGATTTTCCTGCTTGGCAAGTCATTATACAGCTCTTCAGCATTGATCTGCAGAGCCCTGTAAAACTCTTGGCAGTGCCTATCCCCTTTCTTTTGAAGGTGCTTTATCAGATCTGATAGTCTGGTATGGAGAGATGCCTTTGGATTCCTGAACTGTAAGAGAGAAGTACACATCAGAAGAGAGATCACGAACGTTGGAGGTCAATTTTACATCACTTTACAGTATGCTAGTGAGTGAAGATAGGGAGCTTGAGTTATATTTGTTAAAAGAGAGGGGAGATTAAAAAAAAACAAACAAAAACAACCAACAAAAAAAACAACAAGAGGGGAACCTAAAAAGGACACACATGCACTACACAGTAGCCACTGGAGCTACTGAGGTCCACCTTATAATGAAGTTTTATGTTCCCAAGTTTTCCCTTCATTGCCTGGTAATGATCACCTCAAAAAGTAGTTCACACTGCTGATCTTAGTTGCAGCATTGCAGTGCTTATCACCCCAAGGTTGGGGTTTCATTGTTTCCAGTACAATTAGCTACTGCAAACCCACTGCAACATGTACAAGCTCTCCTGACTGGGGCAGCATGGCAAGCAGTTGCAGAATCAAGGAATTTTTCTCTGTAATCAAAGATGCTCAGAGGGCTGCAGCAGTTCTGCTATGAGGACAGGCTGAGAGAGTTGGGGCCCTGCAGCCCGGAGAAGAGAAAGCTTCCAGGAGACCTTAGAGTAGACTTCCAGTATCTGAAGGGGGCTACAGGAAGGCTGGGGAGGGACTATTGACAAGGTCTTGTAATGACAGGACAAGGGGCAATGGGTTTGAACTGGCAGAGGGGAGATTTAGACTGGATGTCAGGAGGAAGTTCTTTCCAGTGAGGGTGGTGAGACACTGGCACAGGTTGCCCAGGGAGGTTGTGGTTGCTCCCTCCCTGGAGGTGTTCAAGGTCAGGCTGAATGAGGCCTTGAGTGACCTGAACTAGTGGGAGGTGTTCCTGCCTATGACAGGGAGTTGGAACTAGATGATCCTTGAGGTCCCTTCCAACCTTACCATTCTATGATTCTATGTAAGGAATACTTTGAAACCTTACCAAGAAAAGACAAGGCACATCTAGCCTGACAGAGTGATCTCAGCCCCTCTGGAAAACACCCAAAGCCATTCTCACCAAAGCACTACAGAGCAGCACAGCAGATAACCTTTGTACTGCACTTACTTATGATCAATTCTTGCTCTGCTGGTGGTGGTGGGGGACACAGGAATGCAGCACACCTTATACAGCACTCCTTGCTCTGACCAATTCCCACAAGCTCTCCTGGACATAGTTGAGACTGCAAGCTTCCTACACAACAGTGTTGTTAGGAACTTGCCTGTCCCTATGCAAAAGCATTTCACTTCTGTCTGCTAAGTGCACAAGTCACAAGCTACATATCATGGATGCCTTCTGCATTTATTTTGAAGTTCCTGAGGGAATGAAATGATCTTTAACTGTGAGAGCCCATATCACATTAGCCAGGAATCGACTACACTGACTCAGCTGATGATCTAGCACTGCTCTACAACACTAAAGCACTCTTTATCCTCATGGAGATGGATGACGACAGATTTAGCCCTATTCTTCCTGATGTTCAAACACTGATACGCCATTGAGACTTGTGCAGACAATGAAGTCAGCAGAGGGCAAGTTCTAACTGTTAGCAGTAGGATCTAAGAAGCTTTTAACTTTCACTCTGAACAAATGTAAAACATCTTTTTCCCTACAACCAGCTTCATGTCAGGGAAGGCATCTTGGCTCCAGACATACCATCACCACTAGAAGATGTTACTAATTCCATCCACTTCCCACAGCTCCCACACCTACAGGTGGGACTAATGCCCCCCTTCTCTACCAATACTGAGTTATCCATCACATCAAGCAGCAGCTAAACCTGATGAAGCTAATACAGGTGGTTCTGTGGACACAGCCAGACACATCTGACACCACACTCCACACCCAGGCTGACACACAGGGCATTTGGTCAGGTAGTGAAGGCAGTCCTGCAACACAGTAGTTACAAGATAGCGTCCTCCTGCATGAGTGGCTTCAGGTCTCATGGCAGGGGCTGTGGCATTAAGCTGCTGCTGCAGACAGTGCACTCTCCCATGACCACTTGGCAGAGAATGTGCCAGTCCTGTGACTTCTCCTCTGACATGAGATCCCAGATACCACCGGTCAGCAAGCATGAGGTGAGGAAGGTTGGCTGCACGTGGCACTGAGAGGCAAGTATGGAAGAAGACAGCTGAGCTACTGGCCCACGAAAGCAATGCAACACTCAAGAGTATGAATTTACCAAGTTACCTTTTCTGCTTCTGCATTGGTAAGGATTTGGGGGTAGACTCTGTTAAGCTGCAGGATAATTTTATCCACCACTTGCTCATTCAGTCGGCTGTTGCTTGTAAGAAAGTCCTTGTCGTGCTGCAGCCGCTGCCAGTACGACTGATCTGGGGAGACACAACAAACCTCAGCAAGCAGTTAGCAAACGGTTCCCTTTCCTAACAAGGCTTAAATAGCTGAAACTGAATGACCACCAGCACCTCGTCTTAGAGAGCTGAACTATCTATTAGGGAAACAGCACACCGATGTTTTCAGAGAGCTATCAGTTGAAGTCCCAGACATCTGAACTCTTGCTGCCTGTCTCTTCCCAGCAGAAGGCAGCTCTGTTTAGATGTCAGGCACTGTAATGGGTTTAAACTGGCAGAGGGGAGATTTAGACTGGATGTTAGGAAGAAGTTCTTTCCAGTGAGGGTGGTGAGGCACTGGCACAGGTTACCCAGGGAAACTGTGGCTGCTCCCTCCCTGCAGGTGTTCAAGGCCAGGTTGAGCAACCTGTTCTAGTGGGAGGTGTCTCTGCCTGTGGCAGAGGGCTGGAACTAGATGAGCTTTGAGGTCCCTTCCAACCTAAACCATTCTCTGATTCTATGATGCGCATTTAATCAGCTACTGGTAATGAATTTTCTATCATTCATCAAGTCAGATGATGGAGTTTCAGACTAATGTGTTATATAAACATGTACTTCATAGGCACAGGTCTCTGATCATAGAATCATAGAATGGTAAGGTTGGAAGGGACCTCAAGGATCATCTAGTTCCAACCCCCTGCCATAGGCAGGGACACCTCCCACTAGTACAGGTTACTCAAGGCCTCATCCAATCTGGCCTTGAACACATCCAGGGAGGGAGCATCCACAACCTCCCTGGGCAACCTGTTCCAGTGCCTCACCACCCTTACTGTAAAGAACTTCCTCCTAACATCTAGTCTAGTCTAACATCTGATGTCAAATGGTAGGAGGACATGAGTTTGGCTTCTAACTGTGCCCATTACTGACAGCGGTACACAGCGGCACAGGGCTGGTCTTGCCTGCCCGAAAATGTGGCTCAGCATGGGGTGGGATGGGAAGGACACAGAGGATCTCACACAGGCAGGCAGAGCCAGGGGCTGACTGATCTGGAGTGACTTGGCCCTAACACCACCCAGCCCTCCAAGAGTTCATTGCTGCCTTCTGTCTGACTTGCCCAGCAGAGACTGCTCAGACTGAGACAGAAGTTGAATATCAGCAACAGCATCTCTGCCAAAGAGCCAACAAGTTTATCAGGGAAGGTCTTCTGCCTTCACACAGGAGTAGGGAGAAGGGGCATTCTAAGGGCAGCCTGTTTTCACCATGGAAGTACACTCCAAAACACACACAAAACCCCAACATTCTTTTCAGTCAAACCTCTGCAAACACACAAATGCAGACCTGCAGTTGTTTTAGGCACCACTTCCAAGCTGACAGCAATGAAGCACAGCCTTCCCTAGAGATGCTTTCCGAGTCCCTGGATAAAGATCTGGGCAGAGGCTGGCTGCAGGGGTTACTGTGCTCTTCTCACATTTAGGGAAGAGAATGTCTATGGTCATGACTGAAGTGTTCACGTGTCAGCACTTTATAGCCTAGCAGCACAGAAAACAAACAGAACAGCAGCAGCAGCACCTTCCCCGTTTAAAGGAAATGCATAGGTTTGGTGGGGGTTTGGCTACCAGGAAATACAGAGCCATCAGCCCTTTATGCCCTGCAATTCAGAGAAGAGAAAAGAATGAAGGAAAAGACCCAGAAAACCTTGGTGTGATGCACAGCACCTACACACAGCCTTTGTTACTTCTAGATCATGACTGGGGTCACACATCTGTTGATGTGTGTACAGTTCTGGTGTCCACGGTGTAAGGATGACAGGGAATCTGTGAGAGCAAGTCCAGAGAAGGCCACAAAGATGATCCAAGGGCTGGAGCACCTCTACTGTGAGGACAGGCTGAGGGAGCTGGGGGTGTTCACCCTGGAGAAAAGAAGGTATCTAGAGACAGGATTAGGGGGAATGGTTTGAAGCTGAGGGAGAGCAGGTTTAGACTGGATCTGAGGAAGAAGCTCTTCATTAGGAGGGTGGTGAGACTCTGGAATGGGCTACCCAGGGAGGGTGTGGATGCCTCCTCCATAGGGGGATCAAGGTCAGGTTGGATGAGGCCTTGAGCAGCTGAGTCTAGTTGAGAGGTGTCCCTGCCCATGGTGGGGAGGTTGAAGAAGGTGATCTCTGAGGTCCCTTCCAACCTGAGCCATTCTAACATTCTATGATAGTGCACAGATAACTGTGAGTCTACAGACACAAGAGGGTTTCAGTTTCATTCTGACACTACCTGATTCCCCCATTTCTGCTGTCCCCTTTTTCCACAGCCTGCTGTCAGGGCAGCTTTTTAGTGCACAGTCAGAAACACACAGCCCTGACATACTTGCTGTGCAACTCCCTTTTGTTGTAAGAAGTTCCACATGATCTGACTCAGGGTTGAGATCAAACCTCTCTTCCATGAGCTCGTTGGCATACACAAAAGGCTGAGGCAAGGACTGGGGGACTGTGAAGCTGTTTGTGCAAATACTTTGAGGATTCAGGTGTCACACTCCCTGCAGCATCCCACTCCTTCTGCCTCAATTACATGATTTGCAGTGACTCTTCAGTGCCACCAACTCTGTACCTTCTGAAAACCTACACAAAACATGCATTAAACTGGCTAGCTAGCACAAAACAAAGCTTCAAATATCACTGTGACATTCAAACAACAAGCCACAGCAAGTGCTAAAAGCACAAGGATCTGACAGAATGAGTATACAAAGGGAAATACAAGGCTGAGTGTCATCTCCTGCTCCACTGCTGCCTGTCCTTACTGATCCCTGCACACACAAGCATGCAGAGGTCTTAACAGCAGCAATTACACCACTGAAGTTAACTGTGACCAGCTGATCCCACTTAAGCCAAGATCACTTTCTGAGCAGCCAGGAGGACTCCATCACTTACCATCCTCAGTCTGAGCAGGGGCTCTCTGCTGGTGCATCATGTCACAGGGAGTCAGCCTCTGTGACATTTCAGGGCTGCTCTGTTTGCTTACATCTAAGCCAAAGGGCAGGAGAAGGGAACAAGATCAAACTCCTGCCCTCTCTAGCTGCTGTTAGCTAGACTGTGCCTGCCAAGGGCAGCTTGTAAGCCGGGCTCAGGCATTTGCAAGATGCTTCACTCATCATATGGGATCTCCAGTTTTCAGAAGCACCCATGGTGAAGCCTGCTTCCTCCCCATTCTCACTTCCTCCAAATGGCTTCAGGTCAGTATTTAGGATAGAGTGCAAGGTTTACAACTCTCTGAAGAGCAGCTGTGAAGCTCAGCACTACCTCACATAAAGGCAGAGCGGATGTAACTCTCACTATCTCACCTCTCTCTCCCAAAATCTTTTGTTTTGCCTCTGACTCTGAGAAGTCTCTGTCCAACCCCACACCCTTTCACACTTAGAGTAGATCAGCGAAGTGAAACTTCCCAGCGGCACCACTCCCAGCGCAGAACTGTGCTCCAACTGCTTAATGTAAAGCAAGTAAACAAAGAAAGCCTCGCCAATCCTAGCAGCTGGAAGGTGGCACCCTGCTTTGGAGTGATAAGGGTATCTGGCAAGCACACGTGCACGTGAAGCCACCACACAATTCTCCTGTGCCCAGCTTGCCACAGGAGCTCTGGCAGCTTTGTTACAGCACATGCTTGCCTGCACACACTGCCAGTCATGGCGAGACAAACATGTCCTTGCTAGGAGGTCTTATAATCATTGCTCTTGAGCAGCAGCTTCTTAACATTGAATGCTCTCATTACTTACATTCTCAAATAACAGAACCCCCAAACCAGGTAACTTCACAGCTGCAGCAAGGCTGCTGCTGTCAGGCCTCAAGAGTTTTGGGAGTGGTTGGTCTGGGTATTTTGCATCTCACTGCCTCAAAGAGATGACACTTAATGCAAGGAAAACATAAAACCTTTATGCTAAGAGGAATTTGCTTTTAAGTAGGAGTCACCCCAGCATTAAAGTGACTGCCCTGCTGTTAGCCAGTGCTGGCCTAGAGAGTTCAGAGCAGCAAAACTGGAAGACTGGGTCAGTTCACCAGAACACGCAGCACGAGCATGCCAGAGACAGGCATTTTAATGCCCTCAGACTGCAGGAGGATTGCATCTAGCTCTGAAGGTGTAATTTGACGTTCCTGCAGTTACACCTTCTCCTCCACTAGAACATCCATCTCACTCAGCTTAATGCTGTCCACAGGGTTTGGACTCAGCTGCAATGGAGGAGTCTGCAGGATTTGACACAGCTGGCAGTGGACTGAGCTCAACCTCACTGAAGAGAGGCAGCAGGGACAGCTGAGATTAGCCACCACATAGAATCAGTCTGGGTTGGAAGGCACCACAAGGATCATCTAGTTCCAACCTCCCTGCATGGGCAGGGACGTCTCACACCACATCAGGCTGAAGCCAACTTAAAGGATGCTTAAAAGAAGGTGAGTGTTTTCCTTACTCACAGGAACTGTAAACTTGTCAAAGAGGCTGACAGGAAACTCCACAACTGCCTTTAAGCCTTTAAAAACATGGCTGAGAGGAAAACATGACTAATGGCTTCATGTTATTAACTTGGAACTCTCTAAGCCCATGACACACCACACACAAACCGCTCCCTGCTCTCTAGAGCACAAGCAGCCTCTGGCATAAATCCTACGCACACCACACCGACACACAGAGCCTACACCTGACCAGGCACACGGAAAGGAAGTGCAGGTATCATTAAGAGGTATCAGAGAAAGCCAAGAGATAACTGGTAATTTGTAGCCAGCAACTCCTGAAGCAGAGAATAAAACACATTAAATCATTGCTGATCAGCGCACAAGCAGCAAATGACAGTAACAAAGCAACACTCATTTTTCGCTTGAGGATAAACACCCCCTCCATTGCAACTCTTCATAAAATGCTGTTCTTCCTTTCCAGATGGGCAATTCAGCTGCTGGCAATAGCTGCAGAATGACCCAGCCATTATACTAAGTGCTGGCATTTTAAGGCTGCTGAAATGTATTCTGCTCTTGGAAGAAACAAGGTTCATAAAAAAATCTGATTGCATGCAGTCATAAGGTGCCAGACTGCCTTCTACAGCACCTGCAGGGGAAACGTCAAGGGCAACAGAGCCGCCCTTCCTAACTCATCAGCAGAGAGTGTTCACAGAGAGCTTGTCAGAGAACTCCTAACCTAGGCACTGGCCTGCCAGACCTTGGCAGCAGCCAGGCCGTCAGATGAGTGCTGTGCTGCTGGCATTCCTGCTTCATACACCCGTGCTGGGGCATCTGGTCCCCAAAAGGCGTCACCAGCACAATGCACTGATAACATAAAGCACAGCTTACGGTGGCCCTTAAAAAACCCTTTGTAATTCATTACACTTAGCATAAAAGACCTCATGCCATTTTCCATACAAGGAGTATCAAGTAGCATTTTGTTTCTTGCAGCCTCTCCTGCACACAGTCCTCAACGACCTGCTTTTGCTGCCCCTCTGGGATAAAACCACATGGCCCTAGAGCCCTGCCACTTTAGGTTGGGGTTGGCATTGCCACCTCACGTTTATCACAGCAAATCAAACTGGGCTGCACTTCAAATTTCTGGGCTGTGGTTAGCTCCTCCTCACCATGCTGCAACTGCCCTCACTCCTGTTTGGGTCCTGGGAGCATAAATACTGCCAACACCATAAGTCAGGTCGGCAGACCTTCCAATTAGTAACTCCACCTATGTTTATGAAAGGACTCTTGATACTGTCTCTGACACCACCTCATCTTTATTACTGCTTCATCTTTTGTTTGTTTTCTCCTTAATGCCTCCCTCAATTTACCAAGCAAACAGAAGGGATCATCACAAGCAGATAAATTCAAATACAGCAGCCGCAAAACCCAACACATCTCTCTGGCACACTCCATGACAACACACATCATTTGCACACATCCATCCCAGAAACCCAAATGGTATTTGCTGTGCAACACAAACACAAGTCCTGGTTTCCTGTAAAACTCCTGAATGATCTTCTCAGGGGCAAGCTGACAAAGAGCCCCTCAAAGGCATGTGATCTGGTATTTGTGTATGTCCATGAAACTCCTGGAAAGAAACGAAAAAGTCCCTCCAAACAAAACCTTAGGGTAACATAAAGCTGTTGGCTTTTCTCTTTGAAGAGCCTAAGACAGGGATTCTAGGCATTTAATAAACCTGGCTGCAGAGAAATGGTCTGAGATGGTCAAATTGCAGATTAAGAGATGCACCACCCCAATGACGAGCAACTGTTTTGCTCCTCTGGGATGGATGTGGCAATACAGAATCAAAAAATATTGTGCCACCCTCTCTAGCCACACTCGCCTACTGCCATGTGTTGGTGCTGTTGGCAAGTTAGTTACCAGAAGTTAAGAGTCTTCAAAAGCAAGTCATCCAATCACACAACCACCACAGTTGGAAGAGACCTTTAAAATCACCGAGTCCAAATGTTAAGCCAGCGCTGCCAAGTCACTACTAAACCATGTCCCTCAGCACATCTACACAGCTTTTAAATCCCTTTAGGGATGATGCCCTGGGCAGCCTGTTTCAGGGCTTGATAACCCTTGTGGAGAATACATTTTTTCTAATAGCTGACCTAAACCTTCCCTGGTGCAACTTGAGGCTATCTCCTCTTGCTTGTTACTTAGGCGACAAGACCAACCCCACCTTGCTACATTCTCCTTTCAGGTAGCTCTAAGAGGTCAGTATCTCATCTCTGTCTGAAATATCTCTGAAAACCACAACGTAACAAATAATAACGCAGTGCTCAGCTTCTAAAATGCGTTTGCTACTGGAGCGTAACATTTGTTTAGTGACATTCCCACCTCTCCAAGTTTCCTAGGCCGGCTAAAACACCAGGGCCGCTCCTGCGGTCAGGCATGCTGCGTGCACCACTGCTGCAGGAGGCAGGACCTTGAGGAGCGGAAGATGGAAACTCTGCCGAAGCAGACCGTTTCTTTTCGCTGCCACAAAACACGGGGCAGCGTGCCAAGACCTGGCACAGCACCTCGAAGCACGCACATCACACTCCTGCCTTCAGCAGGGTCAGACAACCCCCGAACCGACTGTGCCCGTCACCGCAAAACCCACCGCCCTGAACCGCTGGGCCCAGCCTGCGGGCTGACGGTGCAGACTGCCCAGAGCAGGCGCCGAGGCTGAAGGCAGCACGGTCGGGCACTGCCCGCTCCCTGGGACCGGGGTGAGGCCATGCTGCCACCCACGGAACCATCACCCCAGAACCCAGCGCCGAGCCGCCGCTCCCGCAATTAAATCCCCGCACAGCAGCCGCGCTGGCCACGTCCCGAGTACGGGGCGCTGAAGGCACCAAAACACTCGCCCGTGCGCAACGCGCGGTAGCGCCCCAGTGGCTCCCGTCACGGAGCACACGGCGAAGCGCTGCCGCCTCCTGCCTGAGGCGGTCCCGCTGGCGGTGCCCCGGAGCATTCCCTGGCGCCCTGGGGCTCTCTGCGCCCCACACTCACCGACCATGGCGGTCCTACCCGGCCCCGGCTGCCTGCGGGCCTTCCTGCTGAGGACGGCGGCCGGGGCCGGGCCGGGGCAGGGGCGGTGCAGGACTCCGAGCACCGCCTCCTGGGCGCGGAGGGGACACTGCCGGAGGCGGCAAAGGGAAGCGGCGCGATCGGGGCCGCTCCAGGTGGTTCTGTACCTCGTACTGCGCCTCTGCTCTCGCCGACAGTTGCTCTACTTGACAGTTTGGGAGAGGCCGAACGCCCTCAGATTCGCCCTTCAGCTGTGCTGTGGGATGTGAGACACGGAACTGCCATCCACGGTACGGTTCAATTAGTAATGCCACAGTTTACTTTTCCACAAGCAATTCAACTTTGCAGAATCCCCTGTCAGTGTTTTTGTCACATCCCTACGCAGTGCACACTTCCTTCCTCCTGCCGCAGTGCCGCACACGTTTGCTCAAATGCACTTGCAAGGTGTAGGGCAAATTTGACAGCTGGCTTCTCAAGTCCAAGGAGCAAGCACAACTCCTCTCAATTAGCCAGGTTTGCAGCGAAGCAGTTCATTAATTGGGATATATTAACTCCAGGGGGAAAGAAGTGCAAAGGAATCTTCACTTTTCAATCTTCCAGGTGCACAAAATTTCATCAGCAGGAAATCACTCAGCAAGGCATGGAGGACAATGTGCTCTTAGGTTTAAGTGCTGCTGAGGAGCGAGGCTGAACCTTAGCTTTGCAAACTGTGGTTTGGTTTTGCTTTTAATTGCAAAATCTGGTGGTTTCAGAATGTATTGGAAAAGGCAGAGTTGTAGTATGGCAAAGACACAAGGTGATTTGTTACCATGTCTTGTGTTGACACCAGGAAGAAAGTATTTATACTGAAGAGGGATTAAAAATCCCAGCAAGAAAAGCAACCTCCACTCTGATAGGTTAAAGCCTTCAACAACTCGATCACCCTTGCCCGGATACCTCCTATGTGTGCTTAAGTAGCAAGCCCTGAGCACCAAGATACATCCTTACTCAGAAAACACAACCACTGCATGGACGACCACTAATCCACAAGATCCTAAATGAATCATAGAATGGTTTAGGTTGGAAGGGACTTCAAAGATCATCCAATTCCAACCCCCCACCATAGGCATGGACACCTTCCACTGGAACAGGTCACTCCAACCTGGCCTTGAACACCTCCAGAGAGGGAGCAGCCACAACCTCCCTGGGCAAACTGTGCCAGAGTCTCATCACCCTCACTGTAAAGAATTTAGAATCACAGAATGGTAAGGTTGGAAGGGACCTCAAGGATCATCTAGTTCCAACCCCATGCCATAGGCATTCTTCCTAACATCTAGTTTCAATCTCCCCTCTGCCAGTTTAAACCCATTACCCCTCATCCTGTTCTTACAAGACTGTAAATAGTCCCTCCCCAGCCTTCCTGTAGGCCTCCTTCAGATACTGGAAGGCTACTAGAAGGTCTCCTCGAAGCCTTCTCTCTTCTCCAGGCTGAAGAGCCCAAATTCTTGTAGCCTGGTTTGCTCTGGTTTGGCTCTATGCCATGTGGAAAAGGTATACCAATATACCACAACTGTTTAAACAGGGGCTGGGCAACCATATCAGGTTAAAACATCCAGGCCCTTGCTTTGGGTTAGTGTGGTGTCTCGGGAACTTGTAGCACTGAAGCTGGCATTCAGTATGTCCCCACTGACAGGCCAGGATTTCTGAAGCACAAGTTCTCAAAGAGGAGTCAGGAAAGGATTTAGCAAGGACTTGGATACACACTGTACACCCCCTTGTGAGACAGGGCTCCAGCTAGCCTAGGGAGTTCCAAACAAAACGTAAAGAGACTTTGCTGGCAGTTTGCAAGTGCTGCCACTCCGTGGTGCCACGGGGCAAGTGTCGTACCCAGCACAGCCCCAGAGATGGTGCCTGGGGTGTACAGGACGTTTCTAGCATGTCCTGGGGCAGCATCTGGGCTATCGAGTCCACACAGCTTCTGGCCACACAGTCCTGATGCTTCTGGATAACTGCGCATTCTCACCTCTGGTTTTGGTGTCTGACCTGCCCTGTGAGGATAGAGTTTCTAACTAGCATTGCTCTCCAAAGAGAGCAGCATTCCATCCCAGTGCCATGGCTCCGAGGAGCTCATTGCAGAAACCTTCCTGGTGAGCACAGCCAGAATCACAGAATATATCTGTTTGGAAGAGACCTCTAAGAACATCCAGCCCAACCTTTGACCCAGCACTGAAGGGTCAACATTAAACCATGTCCCTAATCACCAGCTCCACACAGCACCTGAACACCCCCAGGGATGGTGACTCCACCACTCCCCTGGACAGACCATTCTAGTGTTTGAGTGAACAAATCAGAACTGCTCTAAGATTATTTACACTTCCATTAACAAATGAGATACCTCCATGTCAATATTCACTCTTGAAAACGTTGGTCTGTACCTTCATATTGCAGATGAAAGCAGCTTCTTTAATCTCTAGGAAGTGTAAGAACACGAGAGAAAGAAACCCTAACTGAAATATTTTTAGTACTACCAAATGCTATCACATTTACGGTGCATGTCCTTGGGAAGATGAATAGAGTATAACCATCCTGAGTTTCTTCCATATACCCTCTGGAATCCAGATGTTATGAACAGCACGAACAGAGATTTAAAAATGACTGCACACTTGATCACGCCTTCATCAGAGTGATTTTTGGCAGTGTATGGTAGTAGCAGAAATGGGCACCTTGTGGAAAAGTCCTTTCATCATGTATTTTTAAGATAATTTCATATGTATATTAAAATATTACAGCAGAGGTGTTGCCTAGTACTAAGAAGCAGCTGTAGGGCTGAGGATTTGATTTTATGGCCACTCAGTACCCCTGAGAATTCACTGCATTTTGTGCTCTGCTGAAAAGTTTTCCTGGAATCACTACTGGAATCTAAACCAGAGCACTGACAACCCGGTTGCCTTAATGTGACACTGACCCAAATCTCTGGTATAAATCTTAAATGTTTATCAGCAGCACTGAGAGTGAAGTGGAAGTGGAAATCAACCACTCAGGAAGGCAGCAGTGTACAGCGCCACGCAGCCCGGGAATATTTATGTCCTACAGGCGCAGATAATGATAGGAGAATGAAGAGTTAAATATATCTCCTACTCATGCCCATGGCACGCAGGACTCCTACAGCCGTATCACTGTCAGTCTTGGCTTGGAAAGAGGTCCTTGGGGAGTCACACGGCCGCGGCAGAGGAGAGGGACACTCCTCGGCATGCATGGGGCACGTCCCTGGGGAGGCACATACAGAGTGTGATCCGTGACATGCAAAACGCACAGCCAGGCAGGGAGCACACATGCTCAGTACCACTAAGAGCGATGAGCTCTACACAGACGGCGCCGTGAAACCCTGGCAGCCTTTGAGGCCAGTAAGGCTGATTTTGTAGGGCTCTCAGGCTGAGCAGCACTGGCAGAAGCTATCGCTTGGTGCTGACGGCGGGCGGGAGGCATCGGCAGAGCCCAGCTCGTTTCCAAACGTGTGGTTCATTTTAGCTTGCCGTCTCCTGAGCTGAGTGCCCTGCCCAGCTGCGGTTTCTCTCCCAGCGCCTGAAGGACAGCAGCTGCATTTCCTGGTTAGCTAATCACAAAAGCCATTGCTGTTTCCCCCCTGCTAACCCGACCGATTTGTTTGTTTGCGTGAATTGTTTCATTTACTAAATATTACCCTTGTCCTGGCAGCATCGGCATGCAGTGTTTTCTTGTTAATTGTTAAAACACAATACGGGTTCTCATTTTCCCACAGCTGAAGAGGACTGGATCTCTTTAAGAACAAATTTAATCCAGACAGTGCAGACAGTTCGCTTTAACAAAGTCTCTCTTTGTCTTTAAGAAAATACAATGAGATATTTCTTCAAAGCTCTGCTTACAGAGTAAGTTCCCTTCAGCAAGTTTCAGCTAACCGTTTATAAAAACGGACTATAATAAGGACAACACCAGAGGGAAGGCAGCAAGGGGCGGCCACTCCCGAGCCCTCCTGACTCCGCTCTTGTGTCCCTGTAGCTCTCCGGAGCGGTCATTCCGCCCGAGTTTCCCGTCTCAAACACGCACTTACATGTCCTGTAGAGCATCATCCATAGGCTTCACCGGGCCGTGCTGCGCACGCTGGCGGGGCAGCTGCGCTGCTGTCCTCCTTGCCTGGCGGAGCAGAGGTCACTTCCAACTTGGAGAAGCGAAAGTACCCTGGGAAGTACAGCGAGTCCGGCTGTGCGCAGCCAGCATTGGCCTGCCGGGGGTGCGAGTCACAGCCGCCCGAGCTCCCAACCTGGCAGTGCCAGCGCGGGGCTGCCCGAGCTCCCAACCCGGCAATGCCAGCGCGGGGCTGCCCGAGCTCCCAACCCGGCAGTGCCGGCGCGGGGCTGCCCGAGCTCCCAAGCCGGCGGTGCCAGCGCGGGGCTGCCCGAGCTCCCAAGCCGGCAGTGCCAGCGCGGGGCTGCCCGAGCTCACAACCTGGCAGTGCCAGCGCGGGGCTGCCTGAGCTCATACCCGGCAGTTCCAATGAAAGGCTGCCCGAGCTCGTAACCTGCCACTACCAGCGCAGGGCTACCTGAGCTCCAGTAGCCATCTACAGCCTGCTGGTGATTTCAAGTGACAGATGTCATCAGCTCTGCAAACAAAGATGTTTGTTATGTTTTTTTTCCTTTTCTGCTAATAATCTCTAGGATGGCTTTGCATATGCAATGGGTAGTTTTGAGTCTTATTTTTATATTCATGCTATTGTTGTTGGGATAATCACCTTTTATTTCTTCCTTGGTTAGAAGGAGATGAAGCAAAACAATTCTCTGACTCCAAACACAAAGGCAGAAGCTGTGCTGCAAGTTCTCAGCTCTGTATTCCTGACCAGCTAAGCCAAACTATTAGATATCAACAGAACTGACCTGGGTGAAATCATAGCCTGGAGCATCCGCAGGTCTGGAACTCCCCAGGCCGTGTTAACTTCTTGTATTCATTACATGAGTGAATGACACACCTCCTGATTCTGCAGTACAATATCCTATCCTTGGAAACATTGGTGGGATTAGTAAAACAAGGAGATGATGCAGATAACGTAAAACATGTGCTTCTTGTTCCTGGCACAACAGAGAAGTCAGCAGATAGATGTTGTGGTAGGCCTAAATAGGCCAAGGTGGGCTCGTATATGTCCTGGCTGGCCCAGGCGTGCTCCCCTGCTCCCCCTCCCTCTGTGCTGGGGGTGCTGCCACAGGAAAGGGGACGAAAGCCCTGACTTCACCTCATATGGTCAAGCTTGGCAAAGTGCCATCCAGATTGGCTAATCTATATCCAAAGGCCCATTAGTCTTGGGCTGAATGGATATAAAGGGATGAGCAGGCACCAGGTGCTCTCTGCCATTGTATCCCTGCCTGCTTACTACCTCATTGATCCTGAGCTGTGTGGGACCCCAGCGAGCAGGATCAGGCTCTGATGCCTCCACGCGTTCGGCCTGCACAGCCAGCGTCACACCGTGCCCAGACTGCACTCCGCAAGATGTCCTTCCTGCACGTGAGAGCCTGCTGCCAAGAGAGCCAGGACCAGCTCAGAGATGTCTGCCTCCTTTCTCCAGCACCCAGGAGCCTGGGGAAACGCCAAAGCCTCTAACAGCTTTCGGCCCAGCAGCAGCCCTGCCACTTGCTTTGGGTATTGTCCCAGGATATTTTTGTGAGTCAGTACTTCAAGCCTCTTGTAATCATTAATTGCCTTCTGCCATAAGCAGAAAGGAGCTTCCTGCATCCATCCAGTGGCTAAGCAGGATAACTAACTGCAAGAGGTGTGAGTGACCACACAAACCTTCTCTGCCAGTAAAAATGTTTGCTTATGCTGGGTACCTTTAAAGTGCTCCAGTTTTGCCTGTTCCCTCTATGTATAAATTTCCAAACCATGCATTTTGAACCTTGTAAATAAGTTTTCTGGTGAGATTTAATGTTAATAAAAAATTTTCATAGTCATTAACAATCTCTGCCTGGATATCAAAATTAATATCAATTATTAACCTTGCATCATTCATAACAGTAGAACAGGCCCTTGTAGATGGATCATAAATCTTCCTGATAAAGTGACTGTGTTGGCTGTTAAGTTTCACATGGTGTAAGGAATAGTTCAGCTTCACATATATGTTCCAACCCACACTTAGCTCAGTATCTGAGCTGTGAAGTACAATTAAAACTATGCACACGAGAAAAAAAGACTATGTTTTTTCTCCTAAAATAGTTAAAGCATTGTAATTCTTTGAAGGCAAGAAGAAAAATAAAGCCTTCAGAGCTTTAGAGCATCCTCACGAGTGTAGAAGTGAGTGTGTAACTAAACAGGTGACAGATTTGGCAAACTGATATTTATCAGAGCTCCAAGGAGAGAACAAGACTTTGTCGACAGAGTTGTCACGTGGAAGTCCTCACCCTGCCAGCTCAGGCCCTCATCTGACTACCATGGGCCAGGAAGGACAGAAAAGTTGGACTAGATGATCCTTGAGGTCCCTTCCAACCTAGTGAATCCATGGGCTTTATGAGTGAAGGGCCAGCATCTGGACATGGATTAGAAGTCACTGCAGATGCAATGGAGCACTGGAGCAGGCTGCCCAGAGAGGTCCTGGAGTCTCCTTCTCTAGACACTTTCAAGCCCTGTCTGGATGTGTTCCTGTGCAACCTGCACTAGATTCTATGGTCCTGCTCTGGTAGGGAGGTTGGACTCCAAGATCTCCAGAGATCCCTTCCAATCACTTACATCCTGTGATACTGTGATGTGCTGCTGCAAGTGCAGGGTTCCCCTGGCAGAGGACTCAGCACCTCCCATGCTCAGGCAGTCCAAGTTTCCAGCCTGGCAAACACATTCTTTTCATTTAAAAGTACTGATCCAATAGGTTCCTATAGCATAAGATCTTAAAAACTGGCTTTTGCTTCCCTGCAGGCAGTCAAAGCTTATCTTTAGCCCAGTGCAACAGCCTCAGCAGAGTCAGCTGCTGCAAGAAAGCAGTTTTAAAATACAGGGTGAAGGAATGCAAATAAGCAACTGCTTTTAAATCTATGAAGAATTGTCTTGTACTGTTGCAGCATACATCAATGAAACTATAAGAATCCATGCAGGGAGAGGGCTGCCTTGTGCTTGCTCATGCAGTTTCTAGCATTCTGACTTGTTCTTTAAGCTCGAGGCAACAGCTCCATTAAAATGCACAAGGAAATTCTGTAGCAGAAGTGGAGCCTGAATCCACTTGAAACTGCTGGGTGGCAAACTTTTAAGGGTTAATTTAATAAATAAGAGGTTTTAAATGTCTATTTTAGATTCTCATCTGCTTTCACCTCCTTCCTGCACAGCACTTATTTTCCTTCTAACAATAAATAATGTTTACATGAGCTATAAAGCTAACTCCAGGGGGTGCAGCTGTCATAAACTAAGCACAGCCTGAGAGGCAACCGAGCCACAAATCTTAAAAAAAAACAGTATGAGTGCTGTTCCCTTGGCTCATGACTGTGCTGTCTCTTGTGTTAGACAAATAACTGGGCAGTAACCCAATGTTCTGGCACAGGCACAGTAAATTTGCCCACTTTCTCTGCTTCTTCCTGTGGCTATCAACGTTCCTGTCAGCTCAAGGCTCTACTTTTCCCCATTAGGCACTACTGAGCCTGGCCCCATCTACAGAGCAGAGCAACTGCTCTCCCTTCTCGTGCAGCATGTTGACCCGGGTGTCCAAACAAATGAGTATCTTCCACTCAGTGACTTGCAGTGGCATTACTGCATTTTTAAGGCATATGGTAAAATTAAAATACCAAGGAGCTCAATCATGAAGCCCAGTTAGCATAATCACAGAGATGTGGGAGAGGAAGGAAACTCAAAAGCGCTGTGGGGAGGCAGGATGCAGCCTAACTGGGCCACCCTTGCCAGGTGTGTCTTATCTGCTTTAAACAAGGCAGGCAGGGCATTACAGAGCAGCTTCCTTCCTAGCCTCCAGTCCTGTTTAGCCCTAGGCTGAGGTGTGCCACCTTTGCAAATTGATTGTGGAATCATTTGTCCTACACTCTTGCTAGGTGTCAGAGGTCCATGGTCCAGGTCCATGTCTCTTTTGTGTTGAGGGCCTCAGAGCTAAACTTGACCCCAGGTGAGGTCTCACCAGAGTAAGGGGCAGATTCCACTCTCTCAGTCTCCTGGCCATGCTATATCTGATTCAACATGGAATCAAATTTACTTCCACATTTGTGATCTTTCCCTAGGCTGCAATCCCAGCTGCCTGTTAAAATTCACTGCATATGCCAGTGAGCTTTTGAGTGAAGTCTGATTCAAAGTAGATACTGAGTGGTTGTCATCTTTGGGACTGTTTTTGCTTTTCCCAAGACATGTCTTACCTCTAGTTTTATTCACTGTTTCCCCCACTGTGTTCTTCTCTTCTTTCATTTCGTTAGCTTGCTGTAATGTACATTTCCTCTTCCCTTTGTGCCCAGCTCCACTCACCTCTTTCTGTGTTTCTTCTCAGTCATCTGCCACATTTCCATTTTTGGGTGTTTTTAAGCTGTGATGTTCATGTTCTCAGAGTTCCTGAGGCAGCTGTATCAGATTTTTGCTGTGCTCTGCATGCTTTAAAACAATCTCTGCTAGTGGCTGCCAGCTCTCCACCTCTCAGTTCCTTTGTATTTGTTATTTCAGTACGCCAAAATTTGTCCCTTTTCCTTATTGTGCTGCTCCTCCTCCTTTTCTTAAAGATGTGATGTTTCTTCTTTTCACATTCACCCAGATACCTCTTTTGATTTAACAAGTTTTTTCCTTGCTGTAGCCAGAAGCAAACTGTCACCCCACTTCCCACCCCTATCATAAACAAAGCAGTTACCAAGGCATTTATTTGTTCAAACTCCTGACAGTTGTACATTTTTCCAACAGAGTTTACAACAGACTTTACAAAGTCACCCAAAAGTAAAAAGAGCTCTCTTACTTCCCTGAGTAAACTCCTGCTAGCTGCTGCCCCTCACTAGACTGAGTGATGGCCACCCAGCAGCCCATGTTTCACACCACTCTATGTTATTCAACCACAGGCATTAATTAATGAGCACTTCACCTCATGCTGAACTTCAGAGAACGTATAGGCCTTTCTCCCCAGCTGTTCTACCTGGGACAAGCTGTTGTTTCCTACCCCAAGGTCCTAGTCCTGTCACTTGTACTCAAAGCAGCAGTAATTCCATTCAACTTGTACCTTTCATGGTGTATAGCAGCCATATGTGCAGGAGCATCTGAGAGCTTTGGTTGCTTTTCCCAGCCTTTCTTCCCCCTCTGTGCTCCTTTCACACAGTTTGGTTTTGTTTCAGCACTGATGCTGTTCAAGCCTTCACTCTCTAACAGGACCTAGGAGCATTTTCCATCTCAGCTGCCCTGCCAGAAAGCTCTGTGAGGAAGCAGTGATGAAGAGATGCTGCTGTAATGGTTGGAGTCATAGCTTTGTGCAGAAATTTCACATCTTTGCTTCTTGTTTCCCATTTGAGGTCACTCTGCATGAGCCTCCAGCCAGTCCCTCTTATGGGCTGCCTTGCACTGAGCCTCTATGGCACATCTTCTCCAAAACTTCCTGACCCCTTTGCATCCTCACAGCAACCCTATGAGCAGCCTGGTGTGGCTGAAGCCAGGCTGTTGGTGTGTGGGACAGGCAACAGAGAGAGGCTGGTAGCTTGGGACAGGCAGAAGAACAGGGCTTCTGGTGTGGGACAGGCAACAGAACTGACGCGAGCCCTGCACACAGCCACAGGCAAACACTGCACGTGGGACGCTGGAGCACATCTGGGTACCAAAGCTGGCTGGGTCTGGCAGGGTGCCCAAAAAAACCACCCCAAACCAACAAAACACCAAACCTGCAGGCAAAATGGTTCACAGCACAAATATGTCCTGATAAACATTGGCTAGTATTGATTTAATGAATGGAGAAGTTAATTGTAATGAGAGCTGAGAAGCATCTGTTCTCCTCTTCACCGCACATGTCCAGCAGTGCATTGTAGGGGTACAGCCTGCCATGATGCATAGACCCAAGTTTGTCAAGAACAACAAAAAAGCCTCTTTGCTGCCATTTACATATAGCTGAAGTTCAAGCACCTTTTAGATCTCTGCTGAGTACAGCCAGGATGGAACAGAGGATTTGTAGGCCAGATACAATAGTTTGAATTTCAAAACCACAACTTCAGAACTGAAGCTCTTGGATTCATAACAATCAGGGTATACAATAGAACAACTGCTGCAGTTTGCTGTAAGAGTACATTTCCATCATGGCAGGAATGTGATAATACCCATTAGACAGATGACAACAGGAGAATGAATGAGGCTTCCACCTGAACTATACTGCAGCTGTAAGATATTCATGTGTGTGCACATAAACAGCAGGGCAAGAGCTGGAGCAGTACTTCAGTATTCAAAATGGACCAAAAAATCCCACAACCTTGTTTCCTCACAGAGTGAGCAAGTCAGTAACAGGTAAAGAAGGTGGGTTTCCAAAAAGCTGCATCACCCCTTTGCTTGGGGTGGTTTCACAGGGCAGCTGCAGCAATCAGCTGTGCCATGCTGCTCTAGGAGGGCTGCGTCTTACACTCTGATGTGGTGCTTCCTGAGGCCAAGTATGCCATAGTAAGGCAGCACATCCCTCTGCATGCTCCCTCCTCTCTGACAGGAGATGTGCCTCTGCTGCACCCAATCCCACACAGTCTCTAAATGTGGAGCAGAGGAATTACACAAAAAAAAGCCCTTCCTGATGCAGGCTTTAATTAAAAACAGCATTTTATTGTAGCTCTCTCGTACTACCGTGTAAAAATAGGAGGGAGATTTTCATCCTGAAATGCTTACAAAAAGCACTGGTTAAGAGCAGGTTTCCACCTTATGAACATGTAATTATCATCACCGACATTGTATGAGGCAAACCTACAAACTGGCTACCACTTCCCTAGCTGTACAGAAGGATAACTATGCCTTTGCCACGGTCACAATACCTCTGCAGAGAATGGCTGTGGACTGCCAGCCTCCACATTCATTCTGTAATCAGATCTGGAAGCATTTCTCCTAATTAACCATCTTGGAATATAGAAAACTTTCAAATTCTTATGAATAATTCACTTTCTATGTTGTCCTTAAGGCACATTTTTCTATCTAAATGTATTTGGTCCAGAGGAGCAGTTGTCTTTCAGACACCAGCTTACCCAGGTATCTGACAGCTTGGTTTGTCGTAGCTATCTTGATGTCCATAGACCTCAACGACATGTATTGAGCTCACTGTCTGCACTGCTGTGGTGTGTCCTGGCACAGTTTGTTTCCCTGGTGCACCCAGGCTCTTGGCTAAGGTAGGCAGATCATCATTGTCTTTGCAACAGCCTGGAGCTGTGATGTCCTGAGTCCACTCCTCCTGGAACCTGTGGGCACGAAAGGAGAAATTATTTCTGTTTCATTTGCTCAAGCGAGGATACAGAACTGCCCAATCCGCTGTGGGCTTGTGGCCAGGAGGGCTAATGCCATTCTGGGCTGTATTAGAAGGGCTGTGGCTAGTAGGTCAAGAGAGGTTCTCCTGCCCCTCTACTCTGTCCTGGTGAGGCCTCATCTGGAGTACTGTGTCCAGTTCTGGGACCCCAGTTCAAGAGGGACATAGGACTGCTTTAGAGAGTCCAGTGCAGAGCCACTAAGATGAAGAGAATGAAACATCTCTCCTGTGGGGACAGCCTGAGGGAGCTGGGGCTGTGCTGCTGGGAGTGGAGCAGCCTGAGAAGTGACCTCATCAGTGTTTATAAACACATAAAGGGTGAATTCCAGGTGGCTGGAGCCAGGCTCTGCTAGGTAATGCCCAATGACAGGATAAAGGATAATGAGTGGAAGCTGAGGCATAGAAGTTTCATCTAAATATGAGGAGTATTTTTTTCCCCTGTGAGGGTGGCAGAACACTGGAACAGGCTGCCCAGGGGGGTTGTGGAGCCTCCCTCTTTGGAGATATTCATACCCCATCTGGATACATTCCTGTGTGATCTGGTATAGGAGATCCTGCTCTGACAGGGGCTTGGACTGGATGAGCTTTGGAGGTCCCCTCCAGCCCCTGACATTCTGTGATTTTATTTGCACACCAGGCAGCTTCTGCTGTAAGATATGGACTCACTTCTCCTAGCACTAAAGCCAGCTGGCAGCAGTGGAGCAAATAACTGCATGCCTCTGTAAAAGCTGATGCAGACCTTGAAAAGACTTGTAAAGTTAGTTGTATTTAGGGTCGGGGCAGATGTTGCTTGGTTTTGCTCCACTAAATGAGTCTCTGGCTTCAATTTAACAGCATGCTATCTAGAGAATATTACCAAGAACACTTGAGTGCTGAGAGTGGTGCAGAAGGGAAGTCCTTGCTTGGTTAGTAGAGCACTGTTGGGAGCACAAGTGCCACTTGTGCTTCGTGGGATCTGAGGTGTTCTTTGCAGAGTTGCCAGCGATGCCAATGCAGTGCTGTTGCATTGTGGCCTGTACTAGCTCTTGGCTGCCTGACCCACTGGGGACTGGTGCAGGTGGATGAGAAGCTCAACATGAGCTGCCAGTGTACACTTGCAGCCCATAAAGCAAATTGAGTCCTGGGTTGCATCAAGAGAGGTGTGGCCAGCAGGTTGAGGGAGGTGATGCTGCCCCTCTATACTGCTCTGGTGAGAGCCCACCTGGAGCACTGTGTCCAGTTCTGAAGCTCCTATTACAGGAAAGATCTGGAGGTGCTGGGTCATGCCCAGAGAAGGGCCACGAGAATGATCTTAGGGCTGGAGCTGCTCTGCTATGGGAGCAGGGTGAGAGAGTTGAGGCTGCTCAGTCTGGAGAGGAGAAGGCTCTGAGAAGACCTTACTGTGGCCTTCCAGTGTCTGAAGTGGGCTACAAGAAAGCTGCTGAGGGGCTTTTTAGGGAGTCAGGTAGCAATAGGACTGGGGGGAAAGAATCCAAACTAGAGGAGGGCAGATTTAGATCAGACATTAGGAAGCAGTTCTTTACTATAAGGGTGGTGAGACACTGGAACAGGTTGCCCAGGGAGGTGGTGAAAGCCTCATCCCTGGATGTTTTTAAGACCAGGCTGGATGTGGCTCTAGGTAGCCTGATCTAGTGGGAAGTGACCCCACCCATGGCAGGGGTTTTGGAACTGGATGATCCTGGAGGTCCCTTCCAACCCTGACAGTTCTATGATCTGTGATTCTGTGACTGCAGGGGATGTGTTCTCCAGCTACTTGTGCATGCAGCACTGGTGTCACCAATCCATCCTGCACCTCACCTTTCCACACCAGGAAAGGAGGGTTTGCCCCGCTGTGGGGTAAGCCAGCATTGACCTAGGCAGCAAATAACCCAGCAGTGCTGGTTGGCATGGTCCATTGGCCCAGACAGTAACTAACCCAGCAGTGCTAGTGTGGCAGAGCAGCAGCATACTGAGATGACAAAGCAGCTGAAAAGATGCTCACTAAACTACATACAGCTCCTTCAGGAAAACAGGGAGGGTGGGATCAGGTTATTCTTGAACTCTGCTGCAAGAGGCATGATGGATGCAGCCAGCTTTAAGCACGTGGCAGGTAAAACAGAGCACTCCTGGGCTGGTGCCCAACACCTGTAGTCTGAGCTGTGTGCTTTTGTCAAACAACAGTCATTCCATGGCAGCTGCTGGCACACAGGCAGGTGCTGAGGTTGCTTGTCCCATGTTCACTGCAGGTGAGCTGGCTCATGTAGCTCCTCTAGTTTCCTTTGAACCCCCATAACGTATAGATGTTAGCCACTGAACACAGAAGCTTGCACACCCACATCCAGGACAACCTGATCTTACCCTTTCGCACATGAAAAGCTGGCAGGGAACAGAAGCAGCATTCTGCAATTATCAGCTGCAGAAAGCCAGCAGAAGTGCTCAGATTTGAGTGTGTGCACATACAGGAACCGTAGGGGACTGACAGAGAACACCACCAAAGAACCAAAGGTTTGCTGTGCTGGCACAGAGCAGGTACTGCAGGTACATCTTTCCTGTACATCTGAATACATTTTGCTCTTCACTGGAAAGCTGCATTACAAAACTATCTGGGGCATGAACTACAGCTGATAGTGGAAAGGTATCTTACAATACCTCAGCATTTACTGCAAGAAGGCAGTGCATCAGCACAGCCAGAATATACACAGCAAGGGGGTGCTCACCTACCTGTAATTTGGACCACAAGGAACTCCTCTGTTCCCACCCATCCCCTCCCCACCCCCCCCAAAA
>VWZE01008840.1:97984-112289 GCA_013396675.1 Eubucco bourcierii
CCCTCCCCCCCCCCCCCCCCCCCCCCCCCCCCCAAAAAAAAAAAAAAAAAAAAAAAAAAAAGAGCAGCCTGGAAACTTTATCCACCTTTTGTTGAGGTGTTCTGGTTTGACTGTGCCATTTCATCTTGGTGTGCCAACAAGCCCTCAAGCATCTGAGTACCTCTGTGGCTTGGGAACAGCCACAGTGGCCTGTGTACCCCTGAGTACCCCTGTGGCTTGCCATCAGGGAACAGAAGGTACGTGAAGCAATGCTGCAGAGCTCACTGCTGAAAGAAAATCTGAGATACTTGATACTGTGTCCTTTTTTTCCCTTCCTTCTTTCCCCATAGAAGGAGAAGGCTCCATCTTCTTGAGATGGCAGTCAACAGTTGCAAAGTTATAATCAAAAGAGTGTGTAATGGAAGAATTGGCATACAGTTTTGCATGGGCTAGTCACAGCTCTTGCAAATAGCCCTGCCAGGATCATAGTTCAGGTCCAGGTATTCTGGCTACTGTGCAATAAATATGATTCATTTTGGGGGAATTCATCCCATTCTGAGGTTTCACCTATAAAGCTCTGTGCTGAGTAACTCTGCAGTTGCACACAGTTCATCAACAACTCAGAAAGGCAGACCGGCTAAAACTGCACTCAGAGGACAGCTACACCCCTGGCTGAGCAATCTCTGCCTCCCTTTCTGGGAACCACTAAACTTCCAGGGACTGAAATATGTCTGGGGTGAGGTGACAGGAGGCACCCTCTATTCATTGCAGTATGTAAACCCTGTGGACACCAGATGGATGGTGAAGTTCAGCCTAAACGGAGGATGAGGAGATTAAGAGGATTGCAGTGTCACCAAGGGGCAGATAAATGCAGGCAGTGAGCTCTGCCCTGCACACATGGCTATCAGACAGGCACAGCCTCCAGTCTGCTCTTTCATCCTCAGGTCCTCTCTGCTCTAGCCCCAACAAATGTGAACTTTTCCCAAGTGCTTCAACTTTCCCTAACTTGAGTTTCCAGAAGGGCTACTGCAAACTATCATGGTAAGAGGATTAGAGGACCTCCTTGTGCTCTTATCTTGAAATGCAAGTGCACCCAAGGATGGGAGGTGCTGAACAGCCTAGCTGGATGCACAGGACATTTGACAAAGGCAGACTTTGCTTGACAGGCAAAGTCAGAGCTCCTGTGTGAGGAGCAGAAGAGCCACCACAGTGATTGCCAATGGATTTTAGAGGATTCAGAAGAATTTTGCTTTGTGTGTCTTGAGAGCTGTCTTAGCTGGAGGGGAAAGCTCTGCTAACAGGACATGTGAGAAGTGTGAGAACTCGGAGCAGTGGGGCTGTCACACTGCTGCCCGCTGCTGGCACTGGCTCTGAAAAGAGATCCTTATACTAGAGCATGGGAGGGCATTTTTTCGTTTGCTGTACAGTTGGTGGCTTTGTGCAAGACCCTGGGGTAATCATGGAAGCATTTTGAGAACAATAATAGCAGCTTTATTGGAAGCAGATGTTGCTGTGCACACCCTCCACACTCACTGCCGTGGTATCAGGATTGGAATTCAGGCATCACAGAATCATTCAGGTTGGAAGAGACCCTCGGGGTCAATCACTAACCCTACTCTGTGAGGTTCACCCCTAAACCATATGCCCAAGCACCATATCTAAATGACCTTTAAAGACCTGCAGGGTTGGAGACTAAAGCCCCCTCCCTGGGCAGCCCATTCCAATGTCTGACCACTCTTGCTGGGAAAAAAAATCTCCCTACTGTCCAGTCTAAACCTGCCCTGCTGCAGCTTGAGGCTATTCCCTCTTGTTCTATCACTAATTACTTGTGAGAAGAGATCAGCACCAACCTCTCCACAACCTCCTTTCAGGTAGCTGTAGAGAACCATGAGGTCTCCCCTCAGTCTCATCTTTTTCAAACCAAACGGCACTTGGAGGAGTGCTCCTTCAGTCACTTCTCACAAGATTTGTTCTCCAGGCCCTTCCCCAGCTTCCCTGCCCTCCTCTGCACTCACTCCAGCACCTCCACATCTCTGTTGTATTGAGGTGCCCAAAACTGAACACAAGACTCGAGCTGTGGCCTCACCAGTGCTGAGTCCAAGGGGACAGTCACCTCCCTGCTCCTGCAGGACACAGCATTTCTAATCCAAGCCAGGATGCCTTTGGCTTTCTTGGCCACCTGGGCACACTGTTTGCTCACAGT
The DNA here is from genome assembly GCA_013396675.1 of Eubucco bourcierii. Lineage (NCBI taxonomy): Eukaryota > Metazoa > Chordata > Aves > Piciformes > Ramphastidae > Eubucco > Eubucco bourcierii. The sequence goes on from VWZE01008840.1 coordinate 100,167, forward strand.
CAGTTGCTTGTCCATTAGAACCCCCAAGCACCTTTCAGCCAGGCAGCTTTCCAGCCACACTGCCCCGAGCCTGTAGTGTGGCTTGGGGTTGTTGTGACTGAAGTGCAGGAGCTGGCACTTGGCCTTGTTGAACTTCATGCCATTAACGTTGGCCCAGACATCCAATCTGTCACAGTCCCTCTGTAGAGCCTCCCTACCGTCCTGCAGATCAACACTGCCACCTAACTTGGTGTCATCTGCAAACTTACTGTGGATCCACCCTGTGTCCTTACCAAGGACATCAATAAAGATGTTAAACAGAAATGGTCCCAACACTGAGCCCTGAGGAACACCACTTGTGCCTGGCTGCCAGCTGGATTTATCTTCATTGACCACCACTCTTTGGGCCCTTTTGTCCAGGCAATGTTTTATCCAAGCCATGAGCAGTCAGTTTGCCCATGAGAGTTTTATGTGAGACAGTGGTAGCAGTGTGATGGAGAAGCCAGCTGTCCTACCCTCTGCCAGGGCTGAAGCTGCCTTACAGAGCTGGGCTTGCCCACCAAGACCTTTCCAGAAGGCTGCTCTCCAGCCAGGTGGATCCCAGTCTGAGCTGAACTCCTGGGTTCTGTATTCCTAGATGCAGGAGCCTGTATTTTTCCCTGCTGAACCTCATAAGGTTCTGGCTAGCCCACTCCTGCAGCCAGTCCAGGTCTTTCTGGAGGGTGGCTTCTCCATTCTGAATACTCATTTTGGTGTCATCTACAAACTTCATCAGGGTGCTTTTGATCCCAACATATTCTATGATTTCTAACATATTTTTTAACATATTCTCCATTTTTCTAAAAAAGTAATGAACCTGTTGATTTTTTGCCTCAGGGGGCTGCTTGCTCAGAGGAATTACCTCATGAAATTCAACAAGGGCAAGTGTAAGGTCCTGCACCTGGGTAGGCACAATCCCAAGCACAAATCCAGGCTGGGTGGGAAATGGCTGAGAGCAGCCCTGAGGAAAAGGACCTTGGAGTCTAGATTGATGAAAAGCTCAACATGAGCCTGCAGTGTGAGTGTAGCCCAGACAGCAACCAAGTCCTGGGCTGCAGCAAGAGCAGTGTGGGCAGCAGGGCAAGGGAGGGGATTCTGCCCCTTTACTCTGCTCTCATCAGACCCCACCCGCAGTCCTGTGTGCAGTTCTGGAGCCCTCAGCACAGGAAGGACATGGAAGTGTTGGAGCGGGTCCAGAGGAGGCCACAAAGATGCTGAGAGGGCTGCAGCAGCTCTGCTGTGAGGACAGGCTGAGAGAGTTGGGGCTCTGCAGCCTGGAGAAGAGAAGGCTTCCAGGAGACCTGATAGTAGCCTTCCAGTATCTGAAGGGGGCCTACAGCAAGGCTGGGGAGGGACTATTGACAAGGTCTTGCAATGACAGGACAAGGGGCAATGGGCTTAAACTGGCAGAGGGGAGATTTAGACTGGATGTTAGGAGGAAGTTCTTTCCAGTGAGTTTGGTGAGGCACTGGCACAGGTTGCCCAGGGAGATTGTGGCTGCTCCCTCTCTGGAGGGGTTCAAGGCCAGGTTGGAGGAGGCTTTGAGTAACCTGTGCTAGTGGGAGGGGTCCCTGCCTATGTCAGGGGGTTTGAACTAGATGATCCTTGAGGTCCCTTCCAACCTTGCCATTCTATGATTCTATGAATTGCACATCTCCTGCTACTTGCAGTACAGAAAAGGTGTGTGGAATTTGGCAAAGATAACACGGCAGCCCCAGCTCTCTGGAGTGGTGCAGGAGAACCCAGGAGGAGCTGGAGGCTCCCTCAGAGCACTAAGCTCTGTTTTACAGCCCTTGAGAAGTTTATGTGAAAAGCTGATCACACTCAGACAAAACATGAACATTGCAGCAGATGGAAGTTGCCCAAAATTAAAAATTGCATCTCAAGACTTCCGAAAACCATTTAGGTTATAATCAGCATTTAATGAGGTTTATACATCTTCCTGAAATCACCCAAAGCTGGGAACTGATTAAGCAGCCATCAGACTTTCATGCAAGTGCTCCATTTGAATATCATTTCCAGCTGCACTGTGACATGGAGGCACGTTTAGGATAGGCATAAAGTTGTTTTCTGCAGGTGAGCAGCACAAATCACAGACAGTGCTGCACATAAAAGCTGGGCAAGTGAGCAGTGAATTAAAAGCAAACAAGGATTGTGCCATCTATCATCATACATGACACCAAAAGAGAGCCACAGGAGATAAAACCACAGTGTTGTGCTCCTGTGGATGGGAAAAGCAAACCAGCAGCAGCTTTGTGCTTGTCTTTCTGTTGGCAGCACCACAGCCAGCCTTACACATCTGGGTCCTTCCAGAGGGGATTCTGAGTGGGCACCAAAGCTGTCTGTGCCCAGCCTCCATGCATCCACAGCACACAGTGCACTTTATTTCAGTGTGGCCATTTCTCTGGAGTACCCATTCCCATCCTGTGGGCATTAAGGTTGCTTTGCAGATAAGGATCCTGCTGTGTTTGCCCTGCACACCCTGGTAAGGAACTGATGTTTTGCAAGAGAGCTTTCTCAGTCGCTGGGGGATCTGCAGTAGCACCCAGTGCTCATCTTGAGTCCCAGATGTCCCTGCCTGCCTCCTCTTCTAAGGCTCTTAGGCAAGCTTGCACCTGGAAACCACTAACCAACACAGAGAAGTGCTGCAGTTTAGCATCAGTTTAATAAAGCCAATTAAAAACCACTCTCCAGTTAATCAGGTGCAAGCACCTCTGCAGCTCAGGCCTAACCAGGCAGTGCTGGGGACATATGAATAAGGCAATAAGGAGGGAGATCAGCCTCAGCTTGTCTGCAGGCTCAGCTTTTGGCAGCATTAATTCCCCACAGGATGGGAAAGTTCAAGCACAAGCCCTGACAATCCACTGCCATCAGTTCCTCTTCAAGGGCATCCCTTTAAATGCATTTCTGAGGAATCCCCTTGCTTGAGTTTGTCCTTATTCAAGCACCCTGTGCTGAAACAGCCTTACCTGTGGAAGCCTTGGTTATCGTATGCCATGTTAGCCACATCACCACATGTGGATTTGTTCCTGAGTTTCTTCTTGTTGTTGTTATTGTTTCTTCCCTTGAACCCGAAGTAAGCAGCTTGCATGTGCTCCAGTTCTTCAGCTCTCAGCTGGTACCACAGCTGCATGTTCCTGTCAACAAAGCAAGGGCTGAAGCCATGCCTGTGGTAAAGGACTGCAGACCTGAGCTTCACCTGAGGCCAGCCACTATTAACAGACATTAGGTGCCTAAGTACTCTTGAATTCAAAGTCTTTCTGTGCCTAAAGCCTGCGCTACAAATTAAGGATTTTAGGTAATTAACATCATTGCAGTGTTGTGAGCATCAAGCCCTTTGAAGGTCTCTGCTGCCACAGCAATGGCCACCATATGATCACAGGCTCACAGGATGTTAGGGGTTGGAAGGGACCCAAAGGGGTCGTTGAGTCCAACCCCCCTGCCAGAGCAGGACCAGACAATCTAGCTCAGGTCACAGAGGAATGCATCCAGAAAGGCCTTGAAAGCCTCCAGAGAAGGAGACTCTACAACCTCTCTGGGCAGCCTGTGCCAGTGCTCTGTCACCCTTGCAGTGAAGAAGTTCCCCCTTGTGTTGAGGTAGAACCTCCTGTGCTGCAGCTTATATCCATTGCTCCTTGTCCTATCCCAGGGAGCAAGTGAGCAGAGCCTGCCCCCCACCCCTCAGATACTGATAAACATTTATTAAACCCCCTCTCAGTCTTCTCTTCTCCAGACTAAGCAGCCCCAGGTCCCTCAGCCTCTCCTCATCAGGCAGTGCTCCAGTCCCCTCATCATCCTTGCAGCCCTCTGTTGGAAAAGATGTACAGTCTTACAGCAGTTTAAAAAAACCTTTTCTTGACATACCTTTGAGTCCTCCTCCTTTCACTCTTCTTCACACATTTGATAAGACAGCAGGTTAGAAAGGCCATGGACATCAGCAGAATGACAGCACAGCTCACGATGGATGCAATCACTGCCACCTTAAATCCAAAAGTCTCATATTTTGATATGGCTGCAGCAAAGCAAAGACAGAAGCATGTTCCCAAGGTCAGTCCATGGATTTCTCTCTCACATTTTCGTTAAACCTTGCTGTAACCTACCTGCTTCATCCTTCTGCTCAGTGAGGACCCACTTCACCCTTCTGTTCAATCTTGGCTTCAGCTCAGAGCTACCCAAACCTCAAACTGGGCTATTGAACAGTCTCCTGTTTATGAGCTACTAATGAATTGTTCACAAGTATTTGCAATGAATTAAACACAATGCCCTTAAGCACTGTGGTAGCTAAAAAGCACAACTTTGCTGGCACATCGAACCCAGATGAGCTAGCAGAGCCTTGCAAGCAATTGTTAGCAAGGACTGGAGCTCCAAAACCAACTGCTGACAGGGATAAATGGCTTAAAAAAGCTCTCTGGAGCAGGAGCATTTTCACATAGTTACACCCTGTTTGGCAGGCAGCAAACAAAAAGCCTTCCCCTGTTTGCAGAAGGATGCAGGATGGGAGAAGGGGTAGTATCTGCAGGGCTAACTGCTTATGATCATCTGGTGCTGGAAGTGAATTATCCAGAGACAAAAAGGAGTGGCAATTGGTATGGCACAGCTGATGCAGATCTCTGCCAGTTAATCTGGAGCCGCAAAACTCATCTTTGCTCATGGTGCTCTTCCAGCACCGTGCTGACCAACATCAGACAAAGTGATGCAGCTTCTGGAGGGAAGGTTCCCCTCCTTTTTCTGTGATGCAATCTCTCAAATCAGAGACAAGAAGAGTTGAGCTTTCCAGAGGGCAGGAAGTGGCTAAGGAGCCATCCATCTACTGGTGATGTAACTTTATGGAAGGCCTGAGACACAAATTGAGTCTCTCAAAGCTCAGAGCTCCCAGGTTTTGCGTGGACCTCCTTCCAGTCAAATTACTAAGCACCTTGTAATAAGTAAGGCCCAGGGCATGAAAGGTAGTGAATATTCTGCCACTTGAGCATTCATCTGTCAATGTGGGAACCTTCCAGGCACCTACCCACAGGCAGCCACCTAAGATTGTTCAAAAAATGTCACAGTGTTACTTTTACAGCAAAAATACCTTCAGAAGAGAATGTCAGGGGATTAAAGGCTTTGCTTTCACATTGGTTGGTTGTATCTATGTGTTTTCTAGAGAAGGGTACAGCTCATAGCTACAGAACCACAATTACTCTATGTGCACCACTGCCAGAGCTGGTGGCGTGAGATCAGCCGTAAAGCCGAGCGGATCCTTCCGTGTCAGGATAATGAGTGATGTCAGAACACATACAGAGCATGATTGCGGTCAGTGGGGGCAACCTTGAAAGAAATCAAATGTGTCTTTTTTTTTTTCTTTTTTTTTTTTTTTTCTCCTTGCACAGATGTCTAAATTAATCCTAACGTTGCAGGGGATAGGCAGGGCAAAAAAGAAGCACAGCTCCAAGGGCCAGGGAGCAGTTTGGGAGCGAGCCTTACGCTTGCAGGAGGGCACTCCGGCTGTCCACTGCGTGCTGTTCTCTTTCCAAACGCAAGTGATGACCCCTGGTCCCTCCAGCTGGTGCTCAGCAGAGCACTGGAATGTTATCACTGTCCCCACGGCCGTGCCATTGCCGTGAATGATCTGTAGTGTGCCAAGCTGAGGAGGGAAGATGCGGCCACACTGCCCTGCAGCACAAAGACAAAGCGAGACAATGCAGAGTCAGAGCCAAAAGCAAACGCTTGCTGAAGTCTTATTGCCATCAGATTGTAAATCAGTCCACGGTCATGGTCAAAACAAACAACAGACCTCAGGGTGGGCAATGCTGGCTGCTCTGCCAAGTGCCAGCCCAAGGCCAAACCCCCTGTGGTGCCATTCAGCAGCTCCACTGCCCTGACCCTTGGCTCAAAGCAGGGTTTTACTTGCGTTGCAAGACTGGTACACATAAAACTGAGTGTTGTGGCCTCACGTGGGTTCCTGTCTGGGTTGGACTCCGTGTGTTTCATTAAGTACTCAGGCTGGCATCTTCCATGCTGGGAGCATTCATAACATGCAAACTTTCTGAGAGCTCATGGGCTGAGCACATATTTCAGCATTTCAGTCTCCTTGGCAAAATCTTCTCCTGCCCATCAGAGGCTTCCTACCTTTCAAGAGCACTGCAGCCCTGCTAGTCTTGGCTGAAAGGAGCCTCTGGGTTCAAAGACGTTGGGAGGGGACAGAGAGACACATACACATACAGTACAACTCCTCTCCATCTTCAAGTGCCAAGCTCTGCATTACAGGATTCATTTTTAGTGCATTTTTGCTCATCCAGCTTTTCTCTTTACACTTCTTTGTTGTTCACACTGCTGCTCTGAGCCACGGAGCTGTCCAAGGACTTTATACACTGCTTTTTAATGCCACAACATTCCTTGTTTCACGCTCAGTTTAAACATGAATTTTAAGGGTCAGTCATGAAACAGCAAATAATATCCAGACATACTTCAAAGATAACAACAACAAATGCATTTGCTGGGTTTGGAGATGTGCACTGACAGAATCTGCAAACTGTTTGACATAATTAGTAGTAGTTTAACATTTACTAAATGCCAGGACTGCTTCTGCATCAGCACCCAAGCTCCCAAGCTTTCATTTGGTTTCCAAATGGCTTCAGCAGGCTCAGAGGTGGCTGTCCTGCAGTTGCAAGAGCAGAGTTGCAAGCATTATGAATGAGACAAAAAGAAGAATTAAAAGGAGGAAAATATGCTTCCCCACACTTAAGAGGCAAAAAGAAAGATGAAGTTTAGTAATCTCCTTAAGAATATCTTGCCAGGATCACGTGTTGATAGCAAATCTGTTGTAGTTTTAATGCTATAACTGCCCCCAGTCATTAACTAACATTAAGCTCCTGCAATTAACCACAGTAGCCAGGCTTACTACCCACCTTCAGTTTATGCTCTTAAAAACTCCAGCCCCCTAGAGAGCAAGCACAAAGAAATCTCAGCAAAGGGCCAAGCAAAAGGCACTGTGACAATTGCTCTCTCATCTCCTAAATAAATATGTACTGAGGAGCAGCTTTTAAAAAGAGGTCTGGTTTAATTCCATGCACATTATTTCTGTTTGTTTTGCCACTGCTTCCACTCTCTTACTGTGGCAGCAATTTGCCTCAACAAGAGCAAATATTTCCTAAAGGGTCACTTCTTCTCTTGTCCTTCTCTCCAACATCCCACTGCTGGAACATATAGGATGAATGTAGACATGTAGACAACTTTCTGCCTCATTCAGATGAACATTTCAAGTTTGGTGGGTTTTGGTGGGTTTTTTGTTTGGTTTGGTTTGGGTATTTTTGGTGTTGGTTTTTTTGTGGTTTGGATTTTGGTTTTTTGGTTTGTTTGTTTACCTTAATCACTCAGAGACTTATAGAATCATAGAATGGTAAGGTTGGAAGGGACCTCAAGGATCATCTAGTTCCAAACCCCTGCCATAGGCAGGGACACCTCCCACTAGTACAGGTTACTCAAAGCCTCATCCAATCTGGCCTTGAACCCATCCAGGGAGGGAGCAGCCACAACCTCCCTGGGCAACCTGTGCCAGTGCCTCACCACCCTCACTGGAAAGAACTTCCTCCTGACATCCAGTCTAAATCTCCCCTCTGCCAGTTTAAACCCATTGCCCCTTGTCCTGTCATTGCAAGACCTTGTCAATAGTCCTTCCCCAGCCTTCCTATAGGCCCCCTTCAGAAACTGGAAGGCTACTCTAAGGTCTCCTAGAAACCTTCTCTTCTCCAGGCTGCAGAGCCCCAACTCTTGTAGCCTGTCCTCATAGCAGAGCTACTGCAGCCCTCTGATCACCTTTGTGGCCTCCTCTGGACCCGGTTCAACAGTTCCATGTCCTTTCTGCACTGGTGGCTCCAGAACTGCACACAGGACTCCAGGTGGGGTCTGAGGAGAGCAGAGCAAAGAGGCAGAATCCCCTCCCTTGCCCTGCTGCCCACGCTGCTCTTGATGCAGCCCAGGACTCAGTTGGCTTGCCATGAAAAGCTACCTCCCCACAAAATATGTAGTTTTTTGCATCTTATACTTCCAAGGCTATTTGTAGAAACCAGAACACATACTTAAAGAGTTCATGTCAGAGACACTTCCAGCTGCATGAGATGCAGAAAGCCATTTTGAGCCAAATTTGATTCAAAGTACATTTGCTCATCCACTCATTAGCTGCTTTCAGTAGAGCTGCCAGTTTACCTGGGCTCATTATCCAGCCTCTGTTCTGCAAACAGACAGTTTGGCACTGGATCCTTCCTTTCAGGACACATTTCATGTAATCCACCATTGAGCACCCCGAGCAATATGTGCACCTGTTGCTGTTTCAGACACTCTCGACCCTTTGCTGCCCTGCCCTTGCCCAGTGTATGCTGAGTGATTAAAGCCTCTTAACATCAGTGACCTCATCAGCATCATTCTTCAGCCATGGATTTTCAAACGTTTCTCTTCCCTTAAGCACTGCAAAGATTTCTGACAGCCAAGGTCCCTTGAGAGCTTGGACATCTCCTCACGTTGGCTGGGCCCGTGACAGCACCACGGCATGCCCAGGGCATCACTCCTGGCTGGATGTAATTGGGGCAGGAATCCTGGAGGTTCTTCTCTATGGCCACTGACGAGAGCTAAACTTTGGAATGCTTCTGCATCTGGCTTTCTGCAGGTGCAGATCTGCAAGCTCCCCCACTGCCCCCCTGCACTTGCCCAGCGTAGACATATAATTTCTTCTACTTAAGAGCTTTTCAACCTGATTTCTGCCCATGAAAATCACAACATTAACTGTGTCACTGCCCTTTGCCTTTTACAAACGCTGTCACTGAAATGCACAGAGGGGTTTCTGCTGGTGTGGCTTTGTGGATATCATCCCAGTTTGGATTTCATACCTCTGGGTACAATTTACCCTGATTTTCATCAGCAACGGTCTTCTAATAACTCATTCGTAAAATCTCTCCTCTAAGAGCTCTTCTAAGCTCTAGGAACAGGCTGCCCAGGGGGGTTGTAGAATCTCCCTCTCTGGAGATATTCAAGACCTGTCTGGATGTGTTCCTGTGTGATCTGGTCTAGATGATCCTGCTCTGGCAAGGGGGTTGGACTGGATGAGCTTTCAAGGCCCCTTCCAGCCCCTGACATTCTGGGATTCTGCGATCCTTTGCTATTAGCTATAAAATTGCTGTAGTGACTGTTTCCATTCACTTTCCCCTGCTGGGTTAATTTTTACTCTACCATCTCTAGAAAAACATGGTTTAGGTAAGACTCCACTCTCAGATGCTCCATATAACCTTTTGTTTTGACTACTCTTCAGGCACCTTTATCTGACTACTGTAACCAAGAATTTTGTTCTTGTACTTTAAAATATCGTACATTGATGTTTCTGCTTTCACCTGAGGCTGCCGTTTGAGGCTGCATTGCCTCCTGAAGTAAAACACAAACGCTGCATAACCACCTGTACTGATCAGATTGACATCTTGATTTGTATTTCTTACCCAGAAAATGCCATGCTCAGGTGCTGGTTTGCAGCAACTGCTGGCAGCCATGAGCATAGCACTGAGTACACCCTGGAATTATTGCTCACATAGCTTTTGCAGCAGCTGCATCTGAAACCCCACAGGTTCAGACCTGACTGTTAGCACCTAAGGCTGGAAGGAAGGCTGGAGGAATGAACATCCCTTCAGACACTTCAGTGCAGTTTATAATAAACATGAAAATTCATGGTGTGCTATTTGGTTTTGATTAGCTTCATGGCACCGTTCCTAGACTTGACGCACATCTCCAGCGCTCAGTTCCCATTACTCCTCTCTGCTGTTCTCAACTCCCAGGCTTGTGCTCTGCTCACACTTCCAGGTACTGGCTACTGCTTTCAAGTTCAAGAAGAAAGAAATCTCACTTTCTGCTACAGCCCTATCAACCAAAGGCTTGGAAGCATGTATGTTTAAATTCAGAAGTTGTGAGGACCTCAGGTTTTTGTTTTATTCATGAGATGGGATTAATGAACTCCCTTGTGCCCTCTGTGCCACAGGTACATGCCAGTGTACAGCATCAGCTCTGGTGAATCCAGATAATCATGGGCCACAGAGGAGATGATTCTCCTTTGCTCTGCTCTTGTGAGACTATGCCTTAAGTACAATGTCCATCTCTAGAGCCCCCAACACGACAATGGCTTCAGCACCTCCCCTATGGAGACAGACCGAGACGGTTGAGATTGTTTAGCCTGGAGAAGAAACAGCCCTGGAGAGACCTTAGAGCAGCCTTCCAGAACATGAAGGGGGCTACAGGAGACCTGGGGAGGGACTATTGACAAAGGTGTGGAGGGACAGGATGAGGAATGATGGCTTTGAGCTGGAAGAAGCTGAATTTAGATGAGACATTAGAAAGAAATTCTGCCCCAGGAGGGTGGTGAGGCACTGGAACAGGTCGCCCAGATAAGTTATGGAGGCTGCAAGCCTGGAAGTAGTTCTCAGTCAGACTGGACAGAGCCTTGAGCAACCTGGTCTAGTGGAAGGTGTCCCTGCCCATGCAGGGGATTGGAACTTAGAATCATAGAATCATAGAATGGTAAGGTTGGAAGGGACCTCAAGGATCATCTAGTTCCAACCCCCTGCCATAGGCAGGGACACCTCCCACTAGTACAGGTTACTCAAGGCCTCATCCAATCTGGCCTTCCAACCCAACCCAAACTTGATCCCTTCCAACCCAAACCATTCTATGATCAGCTGGCCAATTCCATTCAGAGCACAAAGAGTCAAACACCTTCAAGTTCCTGCAGCTACTTCTGAAGCTTCTTGTAAAGCAAGAGCTGATTTATATGAATGCTTTTCTTAGCTTGGCTTCACACTAAGAGGCTATCCAGTGTTCAAAAACTGTCTGGAGCTACTGTGTGCCAGCACAGAAGAAGGGCATTAGCTATAACAAATAAGCATATGGCAAACAACTGTCCTCAAAGCGCAAACACTAAAGTGCAGTGCCCTCCATAAATTCTTAATTCACTCAAGCCTCTGGGTTCAGGAACAGGTACATACATAATTTCCAGGCACTGAAAAATAAAGAGTAATGCAAGATCTAAGACAAAATAACCCAAAATATCTCCTCTCATGCACAGGCAGGAGTATTTGTATTGCAAAATCCATTTGTCACTACAAGTTTTGTTGTCAGTAAGCTGTGGATTTATTTTGCTGATAAGAAAACAGAAATGAGAGCAACCTTGGCATGCTTACCCACTAAACACTTCCTGTGTTCCTTCCACAGCAAAACATGCAGAATAAAAAGCAAATCCATCAGATAAGTGTGTACCAAAATGATCTAACCCACAGTAACCATTACCTGGATGCCTGTTATCTAGATTGCCACAATTCCACTCACTGCTTGTGCAGAAAGGGAGCAATCCATGACTCTGCCTCATTACTCCCAGACACACTCAGCCCAGGCCTTTGCCTTGCCTACTGTTGACTGGTTAATGCAGCTAAAGCAGGCTGGAATGACCAGATACCAGCAAGGGACAGAACATTAGTTTCTACAAACCCTGTAGAAAACAAACATGCTGATGTTATTTCTGCATGTCTGTTTTCCTATAGAACCATGCCTTAGAAATTAGCATCCCTGAAGCCCCAACCATAACACCAAACATCCAGGGCAGTTTCACAGAAGAGCTCTTGAATGAGCTCACTATGTCCAAAAGCTAAAGCAAAACAGCTAGAAGTGAAATATGAAATAAAGGAGATGTGGCAAAGCATCTTGTGTGGGTGACACTGCTTAGCCCTGGCACTGGTCCTCTTGCAACTGTGCCTTCAGCCCCACACAGAGCTGGCCCTGACTCCTGCCAGGGCTGGGATCCTCACTGCATGAAGTGCTGCAGCAACAGTTGGCTACCAGGAGGAGTTTTTCCTCCCAACAGAGAATTCAGACACTGGCATAGCTTTGTAAGAAATCAGTGTTAAAAGTGACACCAACTCAGCAGTAAAAAAGAGGGAAAGTCATAGGATCATAGAATGGTAAGGTTGGAGGAGACCTCAAAGATCATCCAGTTCCAAACCCCTGCCATAGGCAGGGACACCTCCCACTAGTACAGGTCACTCAAGGCCTCATCCAATCTGGCCTTGAACACCTCCAGGGAGGAAGCAGCCACAACCTCCC
>VWZE01008840.1:115180-166459 GCA_013396675.1 Eubucco bourcierii
CTGTTTTATCTCTTTTTTTTTTTTTACAGACTCACAGCAACATTCCAGTTGGGAAAGCCCCTCAGGATCACCAAGTCCAACCAAGAACCCTACTCTATAAGGTGCAGCCACATCCCCAAGCGACACATCCAAACGACCTTTGAACACTTGCAGAGATGGTGACTCAACCACCTCCCTGGGCAGCTCATTCCAATGTCTGACCACTCTTGCTGGGAAGAAAATTGTTGCTAGTGTCCAGTCTAAACCTAGAATCATAGAATGGTAAGGTTGGAAGGGACCTCAAAGATCATCTAGCTCCAACCCCCTGCCACAGACAGGGACACCTCCCACTAGCACAGGTCACTCAAGGCCTCCTCCAACCTGGCCTTGAACACCTCCAGGGAGGAAGCAGCCACAACCTCCCTGGGCAACCTGTGCCAGTGCCTCACCACCCTCACTGCAAACAACTTCCTCCTGACATCCATCCATCCTAAACCTACCCAATTGCAGCTTGCTCTATTACTATTTATCTGTGAGAAGAGACCAGCACCAACCTCTCCACAACCTCCTTTCAGGTAGCTGCAGAGAGCCATGACATTTGCCCTCAGCCTCCTCTTTTTCAAACCAAACAGCCTCAGCTCCTTCGGTCACTCCTTCCTTCCTTCCTTTTTTCCTTCCTTCCTTGCTGGGTTTGACTTTCCTGTTCCCAGGCTTCACCCATGACAGCAGAGGGGCATGCACCCAGGAGCCTGGCCATGGCCAAAAAGCAACCTACAAAACTCCACTCCAACTGCACAGGAAAGTCATGCAGCACACTGCCAGGAGCCATTCGAGCACAGCAATGATTAACACCATGAGTCAATGAGCACATCTGCTTTCAGCCTCCCTGGCTGCAGGAATTAGTGAAAGGTGGCATGAAGGCTGGCAAGGATGCCAGGATAAGGAGAGTGAACCACTCCACTGTGTTTACTTTTTCCCATTAAGAAAGTCAATGATTGCAGGTGAGTTACACGCAGAATGGCAGCTAGCTTAAGCAAGTGGATCAAAGGGCAGCAGCACCATGCCCTTCACTTTCTTCTGCTGCACAGGTCTAAGAAACTAAGAACTGCATCAGAGAATTCAGCTAAGTCACTGCCAGCTTTTGGAATGGCAGATATGGGGCAAGGACAGCCTCATTTTAAAGGAATGAAAAACTTAGTTCCAATCTCTGTTTCTGTATTTATCAACAGTAACAAGCCAACCACCAGAGCACTCTACTGCCTGTGCAAAAGTGCCACTGGCCTCATGAGGTGCCTCTTTTTAGAGCAAAGTGAAGCCTGTGCAGCCAGGCCAGATGCCTCTTCTGACCCAACCAACCAGCAAAGGTCATAGTCTTGGAGATGATTGCTGTTCTGAGCAGCAGCTCTCCTGAGTATCATCCTGCACTTTGACAAGAGGGCACAAATTTCTACTCTCCTGACCAGGAGAAATCAAACAACAAAATTTAACCTCTTGTCCCTCCTCAGCTACTCCAGCCCAGAATGACACCTTTCCAAACACTGTTTCCCAGCCCATATGTGCACTCAGGTGTTTGTATAACATCTCTTCCCTTCACCTCAGCCAGCTTCTGTCCCTATTCTCACCCTTCTTCAAAATCATCTCAAATCAAAGACCCTTTGCTTAGAAGACTTCCACATATGAGCAGCATTTGCTTTATTTTGCCTCAGAAATAAGAACTTAATAATTGCTTCTAACTCTTAGAGGAAGAATAAGCAGATAAGCTGTCCTCTTCTACTTGTGTCTCCACCAGCCAATGCTGCTTCAGTTTCCACTGATGCAGCCATGCTGGTGCCAGTGCTGCCTCCCTGCACAGCCTGGGGGCTGTTGGGCCAGCATCTCTGCACCTGCCATTGAGCCTCTGCTTTGCTGGCAAAAGCTTGCACCAGATCAATCCCATCTCTGAGACACTCAACAGATACAAGAATTAGCTTATTCTAGTGAGCAGGTGCTCATGCTGCAACTTTTGCATTTCTCACTGTCATACTAAAACCAAACAAAATGTGAGAGGTAGACTTCCACTACACCTGCAAAATCATCTCTCTGTCAATCTTTTGATCCACTGAGCTAGTCAAAACTGTTCCTCAGAATAACACACTTGCTTATCCCTGACTGCATTTGAAAGACAGCCTGTCAACACAGTGCCTAAGTGAAAACCAGCAACTGTCCTGCATGTTGGTTTGTTCCAGTCAAGTGACTGAAGACAAGATTCTGCAGTGCCAGGCATGTAAGTAGTCAGTGGCAATTGTGACTACACAGTGCCCATTTCAGTACAGTTCAAGGTCTCTGTTTTACAGCTGCAGCCATGCTGGGAGGCTGCATATTCTCATGGGAAAGATTCAAAGATCTCCTGGTTCTGCCACAGTGGGGACAGCCAAACCAGCAGCATTTTGGTCTTTTAGAATAAATCCATGCTTCTGGTCAGATCTAACGCAGGGAGTGCTGGATTGCCTGCTGGGTGGGTTTCTCTGTGTGGTAGGGCTGAGTTCTGATCCTTGAAATAGCAATGTTCTGGGTCCAAAACATTCAGCTCACTTCATTCACAGGATCACAGGATGTTAGGGATTGAGAGTGACATCTGGAGATCTTTGAGTCCACTGCCCCTGCTAGAGCAGGACTAGCAGAGGTCAAACAGGAGCACATCTAGATAGGGCTGGGAAGTCTCCAGTGACAGACTCCCCCATATCATGATCACTATCCCCAAGACTGTTCCTAACCTTAATGCCCCCAACCAGTCCTTCTTTATTAGTTAATACAAGGTCCTGCAGTGCTCCTCTCCTTGTTGATTCCTCCACTGTCTGCCTTAAGAAGTTATCGTCCATACACTGCAAGAGTCTTGTGGACTTGAACGTGCCTGGCTGTGTGAGCTTCTCAACAAAAACCAGGGTGATTGAAGTCACCCATGACTATCAGGGAGTGTGTTCTAGAGGCTACCTCCAGTTGACTGTAGAAGGCCTCATCAACATCTTCTTCTTGGTTTGATGGTCTATAGTAGACACTCACAACAGTTTTATCACCCTTTTTTCATGTTCCTTAATTCTTACCCACAAGCTTTCAATCTGTTCTACCTCCCCTCTTGGATAGAACTCCACACATTTCAGTTGTTCTTGCACATAAAGGGCACTGCCAGTGCCTCACCTTGTTGCTCTGCCTTTCCTGCACAGTACATAGCCATCCGTGACCAGGCTCCTGTCTCACCATGTTTGCAATTATATCACAGTCATGCAACCTAATGCAGATATCCAACTCATCCTGCTTACTCCCCATACTCCATGCATCTCCTAGCTGACATGCTGAAGTCTAGCTGGGTTTAGGAGTACCTAGAACAAAGTACTGGAGAATACCAGAGGGAACAATCTAGCATCGTGTCAGACCTAATAAGCCTTTTCCTTCTCCATATCGTACCATTCTTGAGCTTTTATAACAAGCACAAAAATCACTCTCTCAACGCAGTAACAATGCCAGATGCAAATGCCCAGCCACTAAGATTAGCATTTTGCAATACAGGAGATAAACCCACTTAGCTGAAACTCTGCAACTGTCACTTCTTTTACCCTATTTAACCAAAGGTTTCGCTTTGAGAAAGGTTTCACATGAGAGAAAAAGGAAGGAGAAATAACCTTGAAGAAATTACAAGCCCATATACATGCCAAGTTGTGTCATGTTCTGCCCTGTGGAAGTGGATATTCAGGATCAGGATTTTCTTCCCCAGCCTAAATACTGAGCTGGATCTCAGCATCACAGGAACAAGGCAAGAAACTGCCTTGCAGCAGCAAAGTTCTTGGTTTTGAACAACTTTTCTTTAGTTTTCCTGGAAGAGCAACTGTTACCTCCTTAGTGACATGATTTCAGCTTCTCCCTGGCAAGGAAACTGACTGCAGGAAAAAAAAAAAAACAGTTGCTCAACAAAAGAACAGAAAGCTCCACTCATGCCAGAAATACATCCAACCTGGTGCCTATATCCCACCATGGCCACCAATAGCCACCCAGATTATAACTGAGCAAATACGTAGTGATACTTCTTCCATCCTCCAGCAAACTGCAGCTTGCCCTATGCCAGAGGTCATGTCTCTTCCCTTAAATGGTCCCTGCTAGGCAATTTCTTCCACAACTTGGCCTGGAGGTAGCATTCACAGCATCCTGCAACACATTGCACCTTACCTTAGGCAGCTTCCCTTTTTGCCTGGTTTGGGAAGGCAGAGGGGTGAAGCAGAACCGCAACTACAGTCCACAAGCCAGCTGCAAGAAACCTGCACCTTTATAACCTGCCGTGACAATTGTTTCTGCCATGTTCTGTATTTCTTCCCTATCTTGTTTTTTTTGTCTGTGGCTGCACCAATGTGTTTGTAGATGCCTCTGTAGGTTCATAGAAGAGCGTACTGCCCCAGTGTGAAAGAGCTACCGGATTACATTGAGGAATGAGTTACAGTGAGGGTGGTGAGGCACTGGAACAGGTTGCCCAGGGAGGTCGTGGATGCTCCCTCCCTGGAGGTGTTCAAGGCCAGATTGGATGAGGCCTTGAGTAACCTGTACTAGTGGGAGGTGTCCCTGCCTATGGCAGGGGGTTGGAACTAGATGATCCTTGAGGTCCCTTCCAACCTTACCATTCTATGATTCTATAATGAGAGACAAAACCACAAAACCCAAGGTACCTCCCTGGAAAACCTGAGAGCCAGAACTACCAGTTTCAGCAACATAAAGACTAAGAACAATGATACACCCTTGTTACTCCTTCCTCTTTTTCCTACTTCACCCAAAGAGCCCCCAGTAAATGCTGAGCAGCTTCAGAGGCAACAACAACTCAGTGGCAATGCAGCAGCTGGGTTGATGGCAGCACCTGGCTTCGAGGTAACTGCCACAGGGCAGGAAAGAGCTCGGGTCACCACTGACAGGAACGTTTCAGAGGCTTTTCCAGACAATATAATGAGCCTGGAAAGAGATGGTCGATGACTATCTGTTCACAGTGAACTATTGCAGAAGGGCAATAATATTGAAATGCTGCTGTGACAGCAAAACAACCACAGTAGGATGTGAAGCACATAAAAGCATCATGTAATTAAAAAAAAATGTAAGAGGCCGAGTTGAAGACTGCTTCTCAGCTTTGAGATATTTGCTGCACTGTTTCCCCACCCCATGCTCTTGCTCTGCACATTTGTCCTCGTGCTACAGAGGATACATGAGCAACCCACTGACCTTCCCAAGGTGTAAGTCATGGTCCAACAACTCCTTTTGCAGGTGTAGTGCTAAACCTGCTTAAGCATGGGGTGCTACTGACAGGTGAGACTGTCAGAGGGAGAAACCAGCCCTGAAAAAGTGGGCAAAGCCAGGAAAGGCAGTGTGTTGCACAGCTGTGTTGCAGGAAGCTGTAGGACCCTCTATGTGGCACAGGCATCACAAGGAGCTGGTTTAACTTCTTTCTCACTCACTTGTTACTTCAAATGGAAACCTTGCCACAATTTTTATTTTCATCCTCTGCAAAATGAATGTGAGAGGGAGCTTGTCCCTCTAAATCTTTATTATTACCCTATGGCTCACAGCCTGAAATTTTGCAAGGGGGGCACTCAGTCAAAGCCCATTGAAAAATGATCACCAACCGTCACACAATACAATACCACCCAACAGTTGTCAACAGCTTTCCCTGCAGGTCACTTCCCCAACAAATACTGCTGCCAAAGTACCATGGCTGCACTTAAATCCAGCATCCCCAACAGCAGTTTAATTTAAAATTGCACAAGCAGCCACAATTTCAGCTAAAGCACTCAGATTTAAGGTGTCCACCTCATTCAATACATGCATAGTTAACAAAAGGATACTCAACAGAGGTGAAATCTGCACAGATGGTGTAGGCCAACTCAAGCCAGGGTAGGCAAATGAGAGGAGTGGGGCTGAGGGACCATGACACCCAGCAAAGGTCTGGCAAAGCTCCGTGCATCACAGGACTGGTCCTACAGCAGATGCAGCAGCTATGTGTGAGCAGAGCTGTGCCTTGATCCTGTGTACTCCCTTCTCACTCCAATTTAGCACTTCACTTCTGGGGGGAAGAAAAAAAAAAGGCACTGCTTGTTCTGTTTGGAGACATGCCTGAGAGAAGTCAGGTTTGTGGATATCTGAGGGATTAACTGAGAGCAGATTACTGGTCTGAATGTCAAAGGGGTTTCTTGTTGTCGTTTTGGGTTTTTTTGTGGTTGGTTGGTTGGGGTTTTTTTGTTTGTTTGTGGGGTTTGGTCTTGTTCTTGTTAGATTCTGATTTCAGGGAAATTTGCCAGAGATCTACATAGAGCAAGATCAGCTTAGGCAGAGACAGAAAGGCTGAGTGTAGCACACGACAGACACGTCCCTTCAAACCGCACATTAACTGGAGTCAAACCCAGCCCCAGAAGACAACCTGACACAACAAATAAAAGCAGCCAAATAGACATGGTTTTACAAAAGAAAAAAAAAAAAGTCAATAATTAGCAACATTAGAGCAACAGGCTCTACATTTGTGTTCGAGTTGTTAATTCTCGGAGTAGGTTGCTCAGAACTTGTTTTGCATTTGTAAGCGAGCTGCTCAATTAAACGCAAATTAAACGCATCGGGAGCGCATGGGTCGAGTGCTGTTCCAAGCAGCTGCGGGCGCAGTTTCAACCCTGCCACGCCATTAGCAGATCAAACCGCAGGGAGCCCGGGGACGCCGGGCGAAGGCGAATGAGGTTCCTGCGTATTAGGAGCTCTCAGCCCCGCTGGCGCGGCCCCGGGAAGAGCCCGGCTGGCCCCGGGGCCCGCAGTACGGCGAGAAGGGTCCGGCGGGCAGCAGCTCCGCAGGCTCCCTCTGCCCCGCGAACCCCTGGGGTCAGTGCGCTGGGGCCGCCGCAATGCTCCCCCCCCTCAAGTCAGGACCCCGCAGAGCCCCTGCCCGTGTGCCAGACCCTCAGTCAGCTCCCGTCATCGAGTTACTGGGACCCGCTGGAGTCAAAGAGATTTGGGAAGGATGCTGTGATCCGCGCAAACCAAATAACAAATATGAGGGAGGGTGAGAGAGACAAGGAAGCCCAAGAGCTCGATTATTTTCTCATTCCACTCCTCACCCCTCAGTGGAATATCCTAGTCCATTAGAACACCGATTATCTTCATGTCCTACCAAGTCAATTCGCATTTGCCCAGAGCCTATTTCTCTTGAGGACCAGCAGTTTCCAACAGGGTGCCAGAAGGTCCGTGCCGTGCCCCTTCTATCTTTTAAAGTGTCCCTCATGCCACGGCTGCCCAGCCCTCAGACCTGCCGGCTGCTGGCCTCGCAACCCCCGCGTTCACTCCACGCTCCCGGGCGTTACCCCCACGCTTCCGGGCGTTACCCCCTATCTAATCGGCTCCTTGCCCACGCTCCCCGCTGGGGCAGCTGCAGGGCCCTCTCGCAGGGTACCCCACAGAGGGCTATGGACTCAACTTGCTACGGGGCGCCACAGCCACCTCTGGAGGCACCCGGGGAACCCAGTGGGGAGAGGGCTGCAGTATGAAGCTCCGTTTGGATACCCAGCCCTGGAGGTGCCCGGGGCACCGGGGCAGCCCTCAGTCTTCCTGACCCCGCATTCCGCAGCTGCCACCGCAGCCTGTGCCTGCAGGAGCCATCCTCTCCTTCTCGGCACCCGGAAAGCAGCCCCGGCAGAGCAGCTTCATGGCCACCGGGACCCACAAGCCCCCTCCCGCGCCTGCTCTGGGACACTCGCCCGAGGCTTGATGTCCCCGAGAACTTCGGGTGGGGGGTGAGACACTGCAGGCGCCGACCCCGGAGTCGGTTCTGAGAGCGACGGGGAGGGTGCCCTGCCTCAGAAGAGGGTGTCGGAGATGAAGGCGGAGGCGCAACGCAACCCTGGCCAGGAAGTTCCGCGCCCCTTCCCAAGGGACACACATCTCTCTTCAGGTCCCGCATTCTGCCCCGCATACTCCGCATCCCTACGGGGGGTGGGGGGCCAGCACCCTGCCCGAGGTCCTTCTCTTCCCCACTGGCATCCCCGCCTCCCACTGCAGCGCAGGAGGGAACGTGTGCGAGCAACGATGCGGGACCCCGCGGGGCCACGGCCACGGCCACGCTCTTACCTGTATATCCGCTCGGGCTGCCGCTGTCCCGGCCGGGCGCGGGGGTCCGCGGCACCTCCAGCCCCGGCGCCGTGGCTGCCGGCATGGCTCCGCCGAGCCGAGCCGAGCCGAAACGAGCCGCCCCGCTCCTCCCCGGCAGGTGCAGTCCGCGCACGCCTCCGCCCGCCCCCGCCCGCCCTTCGCCGGGGCCGGTCCGGGGGGGCGCGTCCCGCGGGAGCTGCTGCTGCCGCCCCGCCAGGCCGCACCGGGCGCTACCGCAGCCGTTCCCCAGCCCGTTGCAGCCCCGAGCAGCGCCGTGCTGCGACCTCTCCCCGGCGCCGGGGCAGTCCTCAACCGGCACGTCGTCCCCTAATCATCACGGCTCTTCGAGAACGGTCGCCGGGGCTGCGGCATCCGACCCAAGGCACCATGTAGGCGGCTGCGTGCCCTGCCCGTCACCCTCCTTGTCCTGACTGTCACCCTTACTATCCTGCTGCCTGCCCTGCCTGTTCTGCTGCCGCCTTGCCTGTCCTCTTTCTGCCTGCTCCCCCACCTACACTGTCTGGCCTCGACCCTCTATGCAGGTCGGCGAGTGCTTAGATCCCAGAGACCCTCGAGCAGAGCAGGCTGGTCTCACGGGTCTGGTCTTCTCATTCAAACATGCTGTCTGGTGCTTATTGTGCCATTGTATGCCAGGAGCTGCATCACTCACATATGGTCTTCAAAGCTGTGTTTTCACTGGAATCTGAAACTAAACTTACTGGATAGTGGCAAGATCCACTGTCTTCCTACCTGGAAGCTTCCTACCTGGAAGCTGGCTGGCACACCCCAGCTGCCTCAGCCTATTCTGTGAAACAGGACACCTTGCACTCGTAGTGTGTGCAGTATTGCACCTACCACATCCTGGCCGTATCACCCACAGTCAACTTACTACCCTAGCAGCATTGCCTCCAGCGAGCGAGTCTGGGTCTCAGCAGCGTCTGGTGAAGTCACTGATTTGCTGACACTGGCAGAAGGCTCAGGAAAGCGCTTTGGTGGTTTGCACTGTGTGTCCAGGGAAAGCAAGACAAGGCTCAGCAGGTTCTTCTGCAGGAGCTGTGTGTTGGGCTGGGGCCCACAGCAAGCATGGTGGCTATCAACACCTGGGATTAGAAAGAAAAACAACTGCAGGAGCAGATTGAAGAGATGAAATTCCAAGGTGAACCAAATCCAAACAAACTTGAGAAAAATCTCCCAGGGCCCTTCTGGCAACATCAAAGAAGGTGGGATTGTACCCATGGGTAGTGATGACACAGCTGCTCTCTGCCACTGGACGTAGCACTCTTTCCCATGAGCTTAGGGCAGTCCATAGAAACACTACAGATATAGTAGGACTGCCAGTCCCATCCCTACAGCTCAAACATATTTTAAAAGTGATATTTGATCACATGATAGCAATAGAACAGCATTGTTGAAAATGCTGCAGCTTACAAATTTGGTCTGTATTGCCAGTAATGCTGAATACTCATATATCTAATCTAAGTCAACAAGGAACTATAGCACCTACAATCAAGCCCTTCATGCCTGTGAAGCCAGAGAAGTACCAAAGACAGGGAAGTGATTTTTTTTTTCCTTAAGGCATTGTTACTGCAGCTATACTGTTAAAGTTGAACACAGCTTTGTTGCACATCAAATCGTTTCTCACAGACACCTAGAGAAGCAAGTTCAGAGAGGGCATCTGAATCCTACTCACCAACGTTTGGTTTCTCTTTGTAATGGAAAGTGTAACTCTACAGAAGTGATTTTGCTTAGCATGGTCTGGAGTATCACAGACACAGAGCAGGCCTGGCTCCGGCTAGAACCTCCCAGTAGGTAGCTCATCTTCCTGGCTTCAAGGTGAGTGCTTGCATGGGAAAGCTGTGGGAACTTAGTGGTTGTCAGCAGTGGAACTCTTGCTGTTGTTGTACTGGAGAAGGTGGCCAGTTTCATGGACCCAGTGTCTACATTCCTCGCTTAGAATCCAGCTGGAATGAAAGGGAATCTTGCCAGAGTAAAGTGCTGTCATCTGCCATCATTGACAATGGTGATGTGATTCTGCTGCTAAAGCCACCCCTCCCACGCAAATACACTTAGTAAAAAGTACCCTCAGGATAGTGGGAACGAGCACAAGAAAAAAGGTGAGAAAGGAAATGAACATAGAGTGCCTCTTAAACGATGGAAGTCCCCATTTCCTCTGCTGCCACTTTCTTTCACTTTCAGCAGCAGGGAAAGCTGTGCAGCCCCAGTCAGACACTTGTTGCCTTTGCTTAGAGTGTTTGACTGCTGGATTTCGCTAAGCTGCCCTAAAGCACTCCCTTTCATCTAATCCCAGCTATTAGGGCTGGCTCAAGGCATGCCAAGGGCACAAGGCTTCTGAAGCAACCGCACCCACCACCTGCTAGGCTGGTGGCTGCAGAGCCTGGCTGGCTGCAGGGCACGGACACGCTTTCCAGCTTGGCGGTGGCTGCTTTCCAGTCCTCCAGCAGCACCAAGCTGATCTCTGTCTTTCTCTCCCTCTCTGCAGCCAGTCTCGCTGCCATCCCTTCCTTTACTCTGCTTCTTCCTTACAGGCTCCAGCTGAGCATCAACCCCTCAATCGTCAGGCAACAGATCTTAGTTTTGCCTACCTGCCTGAGCAGCCCTGTTGCTTACTGGTAGCTGGTGCAAAGCAGGCTGGCAGCTCTCAGCCAGAGGGCTCTACTCTGTCGGATAACACTCACACACGTGGCCCTCCACAACTCCTCCTCAGGCTCAGCAATTAGATTCCTGAAAGAAAAACTAGATCCTTAGACGTGATGGTGAAATTATCTGTTGGGATGCAAGAACCTGTTCCCAGGGTACTCCTGAATCAGTGGTGTGCTGCTGCCCACCCAAGTGGTGTGCTACTGCCCCTGGCTCCTCCTCCTCCTAGCTATAGGTTTCACCCCTGCCCTTTTGCTGTCTCTGACAGCACGGTGGGACAGGAAAACCTGCCAATCCAGCAAAAACTTATCACTGGAAACTTCTGGAGGGTTAATCTTGACCAAGGCTTTGTGAAACTGGGAACTGAAGGCCTTACACCTCCTCTGAGCTACAACAGTTACTGATGGCTTCACTCACCCCTCTATGGCTTAAAGTCTGCCTTTGCCATGATCACAAAACCACTGGAGATCTTTGAGTCCAACTGTCAGCCGAAACCCACCATGGCCATTAAACCATGTCCCACATGCTACATCTGTGTGAGTGATGGGAAAACTCCATAGATGTAATGCTGGACTATGGTCTCTAGATGTAACCCATGGACAGAGGCTCTGTTCTGTTGTCACTATTTTTCAATCTGTGCATGTGACTGCTGAACAAGGCTTTATTCTTGGGACTATATGCAATGTAATGAGGTTAAAGGAAGAGATTAGAGGAAGCAAGTGGTAAAATGGATCTCCATCCATGTTGTGAGACTGGGCTGTGCACCACTGGGCCTCAGAGGGTGGGGGGAAAGTCATTGTGTAAGTGATGAAGAGGAGGGAGGATGAAGTAAAGACCCTTGGGAATCTCAGACCACCACCTTTTCTGGTACAGGGCAAGCACAGTGGTGCTTTTGCATGACACCATTCAGGGTGTGCTTTGCCCACCTCCTGGCATGTGCTGGCCCTATACACCAGGATGCATAAGATGTGTAGTTCACCTGCAGCTGCAACACAGCGCAGCAACCAATTTCAGCCAATGCTCTCATGGTGGAGATGTCTGCTGAGCATAGGTGTCTTGAAATTTGGACTATGCTCCACTGCCTGCTGCCATGTCTAGTGGGGTTGATGGCATGGGTGTAAGTATTGTGCTTTTGCTATGTTAAATGCTAAGTAACACAATCACTTTTGCTATTACAGTTTAGTTATTACATTACTTTTAGTATATATGACTATTCTTTCTATCTAACTATCTATCTAACTATCTATCTATCTATCTATCTATCTATCTAATCTATCACTTTCCACTGCACCTCATCCTTTACAGACCTTTCACTGGAACAATGGCCACATGTTTTTTTAATGCCTCCAGGGATGGTGACTCCACCACCTCCTTGGGCAGCCTGTTCCAATCCCTGACCACTCTTGCAGGAAAGAAACTTTCCTAATCTCCACCCTAACCCTCCTCTGGCACAACTTCAGCCCATTTCCTCTCATTCTGTCACTTGATACTAGGGAGAGGAGACCAATCCCCATCTCACTGCAACCTCCTTTCACAGAGCTGCAGAAAGCATTTTCAGATGCAGTTAAGGACTGCTGCATGAAGCAGCTCTTTAAGGAAGCTTCTAGAGGAGAACTGACCCGAAGAGCACCATCTGCCCCAGACAGCCACCTCTTAGCATCTGCATTACCAACCACAACATACTCTAAACCTCTCTGCAAGCACAACAGGAGCCAGACAATTCACCTCTGTCATACTGACCTCAGGAAGGGGAACCAGATAAAAGGAACTTGTTAGAAAACAACCCTGGAGGAAGAGGCAAGAGAGTCAAAGCCTCCCAGACAGACTAGAGGCTGGAGGCAGAGGACATACCTGCTTGTCAGTAAGGACTTGAGAAGGATCAGAGTGGAAAAACTGGCAGGACTGGGCAGCAGAGAGAAAAGGTTGTTAGATGCAAGTAGATAACCTTTGGAAAATCTGAAGATGTGCTCAAAAGAAGTAAGTAGAAAATCTATCAGATTGCACTGGAAAGACATGAGAAGCAGGACAAAGAATGGCAAAACAATTTCCAAAAAGCATCAAAACAGAAAATAAATTTGTCTTTAGATGCCCTAAAGGCAGGAAGTCTGTCTGTCAGAGAACTGGTTGAGGTCCTTGGTCAGGAGCTGAAAGAAGCACTCATAGAAGGTTAAGGTCATAGCAGAAAGGCTAAATTAATTCTTCCCTTACCCTGGAGAAAATCAGTGAGGAAAGCCAGAGCTCTTCTTTGAGGGACTGCACAAGGTAGTCTGTGTGTTGGGAGAGGATGCTGCAGAACATGCAGGCAAAGAGCAAGAGCAGGCAACATTTGGCCAGAGTGCAAAAGAAACTCAGGATGAAATAAACACATTAATTTTTAACAATGGTACATAACTCCTCCCTTAAAATCTTCTTGATTCCCCAAGGTCTGAAATAGAGAAGATGTGACATCAGCTTTTTAAGAGGATTTCTTTCACAAGAGACCTCAGAAACTGCTGGTTGGTAAGCCTGAAATCTGTCCCAGCCAGCACAGACAACATTTTAGCAAATAAAATCAGCAAACACACGAACGCATCCAATGTGCTGGACTAAAGTCAACATGGGGTAACTCATATCTCAAAAACCCTCTGGAGATGTTTAAAGCAACCAGTAGGCCAGAAGACAGGGAAAACTGAATTGGTATTTTCTACGTGGGTTTTCTTAAAAAGGCTTTCAGCAAAATCTCAGAAGATCTCAAAACAACTACGGTGCAATGGGAAAGGGACTTGCACAGATTTAAAAAAAAAAAAAAAAAAAAANTTAAAGGTGAGGGAAAAGGGCTGGGAATGTCTCAGGGTGGGGGAAACCAGTCTGGTTTTGGAGTGAGGAACACTGCACACAGGGAGCTGGAGAGACATTTCTGCAAGGGCCACGCTGCATGCCCATGCCAAAGGCTGTTTCGGCTCCTCCACTGTCTGTCAATGGCTCAGAGCTCTGCTGTGCTCATGCAGCAACAGCTCATGGCTGATAACCAGAGACCTGCTCATCTCCTGCAGAAAACCCAAAGCGTTTTCCTTTTGTCTACTGACCCTATCTTCTCCAAGAGATGCAGCCTGGCATCAGGGAAGCGGTGGATTCAGTGTGGGGCCATAGCTCAGGAGCTGTTTTCTCCTGCTGCCTTGAAGTGTAGGGCAGTAACACAGCACAGAAAACTAAAGCAACATGCAGCTGTGTTTGTCCTGCCAGCATCTGAAAATGTTAAGCTAATGTGAAGAGGGAATATTTTTGTTCTCTCTGTAACAGAAAGGAATAAACACAGTGTGACAGGCCAAGTAGCATCAACATCCCCACCATGTTGCCAGTAGCTCAGAAAAACAAACATCCTGAGAAGAAACATTTATGTCTTCAATAGGGGATCAGACGTTGCCGTGCACCCTGGCACATAGACTCTCCCCTCCAGCACTGCTCCCAGCTAACCGGCAGGCTCCCAGCTAAGCAGTCCTGGCCTTACAAATCCGTGTCTGATCTGGGCTATGGTGCCTGTGATCATCTGTCACATACCACACTTTCCTCTCCAGCAATATTTCCTAGCATCCTAACAGAAAGAAAATAATAACACTAATTCCCCATTTAAACTGATTGTGCCAGTGGGGGTGAGAAAACAAAAGACGTGCTGAGGACAGGCAAATCTTTACACCACAAAGGTGCATGCTGCATCCCACTGCAGGTCTGACAGCCCCAGGCCTTGCTACAAACCTTCTGAGTGTGCTGAAAGCAGCCTCCTATTTGCTGAGCTTTCATAGTCCCCATTTAAGCTCGAACGCCAGCTTTGGAGCTGGCAGAGATGTTTTAAAAAGGCACAGTATTGGATTTAATACCTATAAAGGGACAGGAAATACATAATGTAAATGATGGGAGGAACGCAGAAAGGAGAGACAAAGCAAGCGGCTGATGAAAAAGAGAGGCAACAAGCTTGTGTGTGTGTGTCACATCCCCAGGCTGCCAGCAGGACAGAGAAGTCAGAGAACAGCCCATGAAGAAGTCTGGCAGTTGGGGGTGAGCTGGTGCCTCACGAGGGATACGAAAACAGCAAAGGCTCACAAGCAGTGGGTTCCATCTGTTGGGAGCTGATGGCTGTTATCTGTGAAGGAACCAAACCGCAGAGCCGAGGGCTCCTTGGAGAACAGATAGGAGCCTCTATGGGCACTGAGGCCTGGGGAGGCTGGCAGACAACCCGAGGAAGAAAAGGATACATTTGGGGTTCCCTCACTCCCATCCCTTGGGAGATGGACATTTCAGAGTAGGAAACTGTCTGCATTTCCATGGTTTGGAAGTGAGCTGGATTCACATTAAACATCCTTGATACAAACACCCCAAATAGGGGACATTCAGACACTGATGTTCAGATAGGTTTTCTCTAGCAAATAGGACTTTTTTTATTTTTATGTTTTTTCTCCCCAGAATGTGAAAATAGTTCCAAAAAAGCAGAGGCCAGTTTCAAAGAGAAAAAAAAATGCTGGGAGGCATTAAATACAGGAATTGTATGGTGGAATAAAAAATGTTGAGCGAGTAGAAGAATTTTCCTCTCTGCTTAAGACCTAGAGCTCTCGGGAAGCAGATCTGCTGTGAAAATCAGAGCACTGCTGGGTTTAGACAGTAGCAATTTCTGTCTCCTGGCATTATCAACAAAGTAGCAGAATTCAGTGGGTGAGGCAGGAGGATTAATCTCTCCCTTCCCTCCTTGTTGACTACCAAAAAAAAAAAGAAAAAAAGGAGATAGAAGGAATGAACATGTCTGTGTTCAACGACGCCTTGCACTCAGTGTGCAGAGCTGAGCTTGCCTTGCTGCATTTCCTGCCCTGTCACCAGGAGGTTTCTTCCTCAGAGCTGCAGTTCCAGCCTAGAGGCTGAGATAAGGTGAACAAACAGAGAGAGCTTACCCTGGAGAATTCACGGGACACGACACGGGAGGCTAACAGGATATTTGAGCGCGATGCCACGGGCGGCATTTACACAGGTTCATAACGTTATCAACGGTAGCGAGATGACCTGTTCCAGAGCACATGAAGAGGGGAACGCTGACAGTTTCACAAATAGAAGCAGAGTTCAAGTGATAATTTTGAGTTAACCCCCAAGAAGACAGGCAAAGTTCGTTCCTTCACGCATTAGTGAAAAACTACTGAAGCCAGCAACCTCTTGGGTTCTGACTGCAGCTGAGTCTGAGCCTGTGCGTCCTACCTATGCGCCACATTTTCCACTAAGGTGGATTCTGAGCAAAGGCATCAAATGCTCCTGAATAATCGCACACTTCTATGTCTCTGTTTTGCTTTGGTTAGTTTTGATTTTTTTTTTTTTTTTCTCCCTCTCTTGGAAACAAAAAGTGGCCGGAGCAGACACAATGTACTCTCAAAAGTTCGCTTTTGTACCAGCAAGAACAAGCACAGCAGTCGTCGCCTTTTTGCAAAGGCTCCTTGCAAGAAGCATTGCCCTCCCCCAGGACTTGTCAGTCCGATTTCACGGACAAGGAGAGTAATGATTAGGTGATTTATGTTAATTCTATTTTCTCACCGCAAACTAACCCCTGCAGTCAGAGCCATCCAAAACACATTGTGTGTTCTGGCAGTACTTCAAACCCCGCTGACTTCCCTCCCGTAATTAGTACCTTTTACATCATTGTATCCACTCAGTCTTTGTACCCCGAGCCTCCATTAAACCTCTGGTGCTTACTTTTAACGAGTACAGCAACGAGAAAAACGCATTCCTGACAGGAGTTATGAGGAGAGACATCAGCAGCTTCTGAAAGTGTAAGCCTCACATTCGCTGGTGGCTAGAGCAAGGCGAGGGGATCTGCTGGCTCTCGTTATGCCTTTGTGTAAAATACAGGCAGGTTTCTCTAATAAACATTTGTTAGACCCTGCCCTGTCACAGCAGGAGCAGAGGAAACACAGCTGAAGTATCTGACCTGAAGTGAAAACCTGTGCTGTTACTGATACGCGTTGCTGGTAGAATATCCTGTGTAGAGTTCATAGGATCATAGAATGGTAAGTCTGGAAGGGACCTCAAGGATCATCTAGTTCCAACCCCCTGCCATAGGCAGGGACACCTCCCACTAGCACAGCTCACTCAAGGCCTCGTCCAACCTGGCCTTGAACACCTCCAGGGAGGGAGTAGCCACAACCTCCCTGGGCAACCTGTTCCAGTGCCTCACCACCCTCACTGGAAAGAACTTCCTCCTAACATCCAGTCTAAATCTCCCCTCTGCCAGTTTAAACCCATTAAACTAATATATATATAGTTATATAGTTATATTAAAAAGGCTTCAAGTCCACCTGATTCAAGCAAGAAATAATTCAGCTCTAATAAAAAAGACCAGAAGAGAAGCAGTCTTTCTGACCCAGGTGTGCGGTTTACAGAAACTGTTTCTTTCTTCAAGTGATCTCATGGCTGAACTTGAGCTTATTCTGAATTGTTGGGCTTTTGGCTACACTCCTGCAACAGCTCCCATCTCAAATAAATGTGCAGAGGCACAGCCAGGAGAACCAACCTTTTTTGCCATAAGTTATTCACTTCCTTAGCAGCACAGCAAGACCCCTTGTGCATAGTCAGCCACCTTCTTTCATGTCCCTATCACAAGTGATGAATTCAATCTCTGCTACCCCAAAAGTCAAAAGGGAACACACCAATGCCAGAGCAATACCAAATGCAGATCTGCAAGTGATACCACAGGCATGAGCAAAACAGTGAAAGCTAAAATAAAAGGTCTCTGGAAAAACCTGCCCATAGTCTCCAGGGAATTGTTCTTGAGGTTCAAGGGAAGCAGTGTTAGAAGACATGTGTGCAGTTCTGGAACCCTCAGCACAGGAAGGACATGGAAGTGTTGGAGCGGGTCCAGAGGAGGGCCACAAAGATGATCAGAGGGCTGGAGCAGCTCTCCTATGAGGACAGGCTGAGAGAGTTGGGGCTCGTCAGCCTGGAGAAGAGAAGGCTTCGAGGGGACCTGATAGTAGCCTTCCAGTATCTGAAGGAGGCCTACAGGAAGGCTGGGGAAGGATTATTTACAAGGTCCTGCAATGACAGGACAAGGGTCAATGGGTTTAAACTGGCAGAGGGGAGATTTAGACTGGATGTTAGGAGGAAGTTCTTTCCAGTGAGGGTGGTGAGGCACTGGCACAGGTTGCCCAGGGAGGTTGTGGATGCTCCCTCCCTGGAGGTGTTCAAGGCCAGATTGGATGAGGCCTTGAGTAACCTGTACTAGTGGGAGGTGTCCCTGCCTATGGCAGGAGGTTGGAACTAGATGATCCTTGAGGTCCCTTCCAACCTTACCATTCTATGATTCTATGACATTTGCCTGGTGTGGTCTTCCTGACTGCAGTCCCTTGCCAGGCACGCCCACAGGGTCTCAGATGCTTCCAAGCGAAACATTGGAAGGATAGCAGCACACAAGAGAGAAAAGAATGAACAGAATTGGGTAACACACAAAAAGCAAGTTAAAACAGCCAGTAATAAAATGAATTCTGAACTCAATTCCTGCCCTGTTTCCCCACAAAAGGCAGCCTGATCATTCTGTTACCCCAGTGGGGCACAAGGACTGGCTTGTACTGGGCATCTCCCAGGGCTCTGAGATGGTTAGAAACTGATGCTGCTTTTGTCAAAATGTCAGAATTAGCTGGAAGGAGGGAAAAAACCTGCAGACAATACTGGTAATGCTGGAAATGAGTGTCAATGCTCAAGTTAGTCCAGTGCTCCGTGGTGGTTAAGGACACCACGGCTATCATGTAGACAGATGCATAAAACCGCTTGAGTCTCATGGACTGGAGGATCCCCATTACTTGGCTACAGAGAGGGAAAAGGAGCAATGAAGATGTGAAATTAGGCATGATTTGCTGTTTCATTTCCTATACTGAGGTTCAGGCCAAGCACACTGTGCTATAAGGGTCAGTATCAGCCAGAGCTAGCTGAGCAGCAGAGTACACAAACCAGCAGAGAAATCCTTCCTGAGTATGAAGAGTAGAGAGTTGAGCTGGCCAAAGCATGCAGAATGCTCCTACTCTGCAGGTGAGGCTTTCCCCAAACAGCAGAGCTTTGTGAAGGCATCTGCAAACACGTGCAATATGTTTGAAGCTGTGCAAAGAGCTATTCCAGCGAAGGCTGTCACCTAGAGTATACCATTAGCAACCATCAAATCATAGAACCAGCCAGGTTGAAAGAGACCTCCAAGCTCATCCAGTCCAACCTATCACCCAGCCCTAGCCAATCAACCAGACCATGGCACTAAGTGCCCCAGCCAGGCTTTGCTTCAACACCTCCAGGAACAGCGACTCCACCACCTCCCTGGGCAGCCCATTCCAATGTCAATCACTCTCTCTGTCAAGAAATTCCTTCTAACATTCATTCTACAGCAACTAATTATGAGACTACCTTTATTATGAGGACTACCTTAATTATGAGGCTACTAGTAGCCTTCCAGTATCTGAAGGGGGCCTACAGGAAGGCTGGGGAAGGATTATTTACAAGGTCCTGCAATGACAGGACAAGGGGCAATGGGCTTAAACTGGCAGAGGGGAGATTTAGACTAGATGTTAGGAGGAAGTTCTTTACAGTAAGGGTGGTGAGGCACTGGAACAGGTTGCCCAGGGAGGTTGTGGATGCTCCCTCCCTGGATGTGTTCAAGGCCAGATTGGATGAGGCCTTGAGTAACCTGTACTAGTGGGAGGTGTCCCTGCCTATGGCAGGGGGTTGGAACTAGATGATCCTTGAGGTCCCTTCCAACCTTACCATTCTATGATTCTATGATTCTATACCTCTGGTAACTATTGAAACATGGGAGAGAAAGATGAGAGAGGGAGAGAAAGATGTTTGTGTGCAATTTGTGACCTGTAACGGTTATAACATCAGTTCAAACTAATTACAAATTGCTTTCACTCTATGATATATGAAATTTGCAGGAGAGCTTTCTAAGCACAGTCAGCTCTCTGGTTTGATGAACACATCATTTCTTGGCTGTCTGGTTTACTTTAGTATCTAATATCCAGCAGCAAGTGAAAAAGCAACACAGCTGTGTCACACCTTTGGAGACTGTGTTCATAGCTGTGTGGTAAATGAATATGTCCTAAAAATACCATGAACTGGACACATTTCAGGGTACCTGCTCAACAGGAAAAGCTTTCCATTTAAAAGCCATGTACACTGGTGGTAGAACATTCATCTTGCTTTCATTCTGCAGACAAGTGAATGACAGCTCTCAGTTTTATGTACTCAGATCTTGCACTCAGTAAAAGCAATGCCACAATGCCCACCATAGCCAGAATTTCTTGTCACCAAGTACTTGGTATCTGTAGATTGAGTTACCACAGCAGTGGAGTACATGGACACATCCTATGTGTTCATATTGTCCCTACGAATTAACCATTTGGATTAATGATTCTCCTGAATCACAGAATATATCTGGTTTGAAGAGACCTCTAGGCACATCCATCCAGTCCAACCCTCAGCCCAGTGCCCACCACTGAAAGGGCAACACTAAGCCATGTCCCTAACCACCAGCTCCACAGGCTGCTTAAACACCTCCAGGGATGGTGACTCCAGCACTGCCCTGGGCAGCCTGTTCCAATGTCTGAGGGCCCTTCCAGTACAGAAATATTTCTTGGTATCCAGCCTGAACCTCCCCTGGGACAGCTTGGAAACGTTTCCTCTGCTCCTGTCACTTCACACCAAGGAGCGAGGCCAAGGAGCAGAGGCTGCCCCCTCCTCGCTCCAACCTCCCTTCAGGGAGCTGTAGAGAGCAATGAGCTCTGTCCTCAGCCTCCTCTTCTCCAGGCTGAACACCCTCAGCGCCCTCAGCCCCTCCTCATAGCCCAGGTGCTCCAGGCTCTTCTCCAGCCTCATTGCCCTTCTCTGGACACTCTCCAGCATCTCAATGTCCTTCCTGGAGTGAGGGGCCCAGAGCTGAAGACAGGTGAAGACACACTCAAGGTGTGGCCTCAGCAGTGCTGAGCACAGGGGGATGATCCCCTCCCTGTCCCTGCTGCCCATTCTGTTTCTGACTCAAGCCAGGATGCCATTGGCTTTCTTGGCCACCTGGGCACAACCAAGAATGTAGCAAGGAATAATCTGGGGAAAATATTAATATTAATAATATTATAATAAGTATTATAAGCAGATATAAGTAATGAAATATTAATAATACCTCTAGCTGGAATCCAAAACTCTTGACCTCAAATTAGCACAGAACAGAAACCAACTCATAAAAAGTACTGTGTAAAATTGCTGCTGCAAGATCATAACACTCAGAGAACCCAAAGCCCAGTTTGCTATTTCTGCATCTCTTTGCCAAGTTGCCTTGTGCTGTGGGTTGTGTTGTGCTAGAAATCCCTCCCATGTGCAGTGATCTGTGTGGGAGTTAGCTCACCACAGTGTCCCATCATAACTCCACCACCACTCCTACCACAGACTGTTACATGACCAACACAGCTGGAAGGAAATTCTTGTTAGCTGCTGGACGTAGACTAAATCCCTGTATACTCTTTAGGCAACAAAAGAGGTGGCACCTTCTGCTACCATATGTTATCTCTTCAGGTGTTGGACCTGCAGAAACTCAAGGGAAGGAACTACTGACTGGCAGAGTGGCTTCATCTTGGCTTAGATTATGAGCACAGGCTGAGAACCTTATCCCCTAATGTACTTATCTTTAAGGGAGCAAACTCTAAAGAGCTGTGAGAAGTATTTCGCTTGCTGCTGCTGTTGAGCTTACAAAGTTAAAGCTGTAAAGATAATTTCATACAAAATCAAAATGACTCCACCAGAATTCTAGATCCCCCCCACAGTTTAAGGAATGTCTCATTCTTTTAACTCAGCCTATGAGGACAGGCTGAGAGAGTTGGGGCTCTGCAGCCTGGAGAAGAGAAGGCTTCCAGGAGACCTTAGAGTAGCCTTCCAGTATCTGAAGGGGGCTACAGGAAGGCTGGGGAGGGACTACTGACAAGGTCTTGCAATGCCAGGACAAGGGGCAATGGGTTTGAACTGGCAGAGGGGAGATTTAGACTGGATGTTAGGAGGAAGTTCTTTCCAGTGAGGGTGGTGAGACACTGGCACAGGTTGCCCAAGGAGGTTGTGGCTGTTCCCTCCCTGGAGGTGTTCAAGGCCAGGCTGGATGAGGCCTTGAGTGAGCTGTACTAGTGGGAGGTGTCCCTACCTATGGCAGGGGTTTGGAACTAGATGATCCTTGAGGTCCCTTCCAATCTTACTATTCTATGATTCTAAGATTCCAGTTTAGGAAAAGAAAATACGGGAATCTGTGCAATAATGAATGTAAAACATAACCTAAACATAGAAAAGGTATCCATGGTCAAATAAAAAATATGGGAAGGCAAAAAGGAGGAAGTCCACAGAGGATTTCCTGAGCATCTCTACTCCTTGTATGGGCAAAGTGATGGAGGAACTCTTTAGCAATTCACCAATGGGGCAAATATTTCTCATTGTTACCATTTCTTTCTCTTGAAAGACCTCTTTCAGCTAAACCTCAATGTGCACAGTGCTTAGCAGCTGTGGTGTGTGCAGAGCTGTCACCAAAGCCCTCAACTCCTCAGTGCTGGTGGGTCAGAGCTGACAGCACCGGGCTGACAGCAACACACACACACAGCTGAGAAAAAATGGACCCCAGCTGGCACAGCTCTCCACTCAGGCCTTTATAGGTCATCACAGCTAAAGCAAGGTCTAGGAGGAGCTAATGGCACTCCCAAGGAAACCCAAGAATATCTCCTCACCCTGTACAGGTGCATTTGTCACCCACGGTTGCCAGTCACAGGTCTG
Source organism: Eubucco bourcierii (assembly GCA_013396675.1). NCBI lineage: Eukaryota > Metazoa > Chordata > Aves > Piciformes > Ramphastidae > Eubucco > Eubucco bourcierii. The sequence continues at coordinate 137,732 of VWZE01008840.1, forward strand.
CATGTCTGAGCTGATCCACAAACGATCAATGGCTGTAAATGCACTCTGGAGGTATTGATGCTCTGTTGCCTGGTGGAGTGTTTCACCCTCAGGACGATGTGGCTCCAGCACTGTCTGCAGATGCCTGAGTGGTGAGGGCAGGCAGGAGACTGAATTGACAAACGTTTTGACAGAACCAGAGTGCCTCCAGCCCACAGCTGCTCCCTGTGTCTAACAGCAATGCTGTCCCTAGGAGTTTCTGCAGCAATTTTAACCTCTGCATAAAATTCAGTGCAGCAGAAGCATCCAAATGGCAAACCTTAGGGCTCTCCTTATTGGCAGAAACAGAGAGCCTTTGCTTGCTGTGCCAGGCTGCCAGCCTGGGCTAGAAATCACACTACTTCTGTAACAGCAACATCAGAGTCCTTCTCCGCAGCCTCTCTAGACTGAGAGGTTCAATCCCTACCCCAAATCTAAACGTTGTCATTTTGATTTGTATATCATTTTCACTCCTATATGCTTAAAAGACTAAACCTGTGAGGTTTCTGTAAAGCTTGGTGCACACAGGTGGCTGTGAATGCACATGCACACAGCAGCAGCAGATAGAAACCTCACACTGAGAGCGTACCTGTGATGGCAGCTTGTTCTTGAGAGGCTTTTCAGTAGCATAACACACAGCAAGGCCAAGGCTAGAGTCCTGCATCTGGGAAAGAACAACTCCATGGACCAGCAGAGGCTGGGTACTGAGCTCTCCTGACCTGAGAGCAGTGTGGAGGAGAGGGACCTGGGGGTGCTGGTGGGCAGAAGGATGCCCATGAGCCGGCAATGTGCCTTTGTGGCCAAGAGGGCCAATGGCATCCTGGGGTGGATTAGAAGGGCTGTGGTGAGTAGGTCAAGAGACAGAGGTTCTCCAGCCCCTCTACTCTGCCCTGGTAGGGCCACATCTGAAATACTGTGTCCAGCTCTGGGGTCCTCAGTTCAATAAAGACCTCAGGGAACTGCTTGAGGGAGTCCAGCACAGACCCCCAAGATGCTGCAGGCAGTGGAACATCTCCTGTGAGGCCAGGCTGAGGGAGCTGGGGCTTGGAGCTTGGAGCAGAGAAGGCTGAGGGCTGCCCTCATTGCTGCTGATAAAGATGAGCAGGGCTGTGTCAGGATGCAGCCAGGCTCTGCTCAGGGATGGCCAAGGACAGGACAAGGGACAATGGGGTCAAGCTGGAGCAGAGGAGGTGCCACAGGAATAGAAGGGAAAAGTTTGTCACTGTGACACTGTTTGTCACTGGAGCCCTGGAGCAGGCTGTCCAGAGAGGCTGTGGAGTCTCCTCTGGAAACATTCCAAACCCACCTGGATATGTTCCTGTGTGATTTGCCCTGATCTGATTTGCCCAGATCCTTCAAGGTCCTTTCCAGCCCCCTAACATTCTGTGATTCTGTGATAAAAGTGAATTCCCTCTCGCTCTGCCACAAATGGTCTGCAAGATGCTGTTCTGCACCTATAAGAAACAATAAACTGGAGAGAACTAGGAGGCAATTTCATGTTTTGTTGTAAAGCCAAGTAGAACATAAAATGAGTATTTTCCCTGGAAGAGCTCTCTTGCTTTTAAGTAATCCCCCACAGTGAACCAGAGGAGAAGGATGTAAAAGTGAGTTCTGTGGCAGCTCCTTGCATCCAGCAGCGCTCCTGCAGAGTCATAGGGGAGGCAGAGCCACACGGCTGGAAGGTGCAAAAACAACAGGGTATTTGGAATGTTTTTTCTTGCCCATGGGAGGGAAGACCACTGCAGCCTCTCTGCACACACTAATGCAGCTCCACAGCTTGTTTGCTTCATTCACCTGAAAAATGAAAAGAAATGGGATTTAAAGGAGGCTTCACAGGAGATTGCTCTAGAGAGCTTTTAGTGGAGAATTCCCTGGGGCCTGGATCCCAGAGCACCTTGCTCTGCATGGACATGGATTCAGGCCAAAGGCTGAGAATTTTCCAGCAGTTCATTTTCACCTGAAAAAAAAGGAAAGAAATGGGATTTAAAGGAGTTTTCACAGGAGATTGCTCTAGAGAGCTTTTAGCAGAGAATTCCCTGGGGCCTGGATCCCAGAGCACCTTGCTCGGCACAGGTGTGGATTCAGGCCAAAGGCTGAGAATTTTCCAGCAGTATGTAGGTACCACAAACAAGATTCTCTGCTGACTATTCATCTCCATCTTTCATGGTTATAGAGTCTCTTCCACATCTGCTATTTTAGAACCAAACTTTCACAGACATAACAGCCATGAGGTACAGCATGCGATGGAAGAGATTTGAACCCTATCTGGACCTTCTGCTTCTTATTCCTTGATTAAATCAATGAGAAGGGAAACTTACTTCCAGTTGGAACAGATGACTCTTGTAAGTCTGTTCCTCTGTGTTCATGGGAAGAAGACTCTCATCCATAGAGAAGATAAGAAATAAATTATGAGGTTTCAAATTGCAGCTGTTTTCTGCACGTTGCAGTTCCTGATGCTGGCAGTGTGGCTGTGGGGATAATCCAAGCCTCCCAGCAAAATCGTTGTAAGGCCAGGAGGACATCTTCTGTCCTTGTTCCTGCAGTTCCTTTACTCCTCTTAAAGAGATTCAGTTACATCCTACCAAGGCAACCTGCTGGACTATCCCTGCTCCCACACACCCAGTGTGCTACCTCGATTCTGAATGTCACATGCAGGTTTTCATTTGTATTGGTATTGTAAAACTGAGATAATTTTGCTTACACCATCAGTAGTGACATTCCCTTCCTGCCAATTCAAGCCACCCACTGGCAACACAGAGATGATAATTCTGTTGTAGGACCCTCAGCTAGGCACTCGTCTACATAAGTTTTTTAAAGTAAAGTAGCCTAAGTTGGCAGACACCAACGTCTAAAACCAGCCTGTCCCTGACAGCCCAGGTCCTAGAAGATCCAGCAAGAAGCAACATCTGTAGTTTTGCTTTCCTTTCTGCTGTAACTCTGACCCAGCCTTAATTAAACCTGAGGGATGCAAAGTAGAGCCAAGCTTAAACACAAACCTTGTAGAACCAGCAACTCTTTCAGCTTGCAAGGAGCCTTGAGAAATCTTCAGTCCTGCTGCTGCAGGGTGAAAGCTGACTTCAGACTATGCTGCTGAATGCTTTATCTGACTGGAAGCTGAAGACCTCCGGTGTCAGTGACGTCTTTGGAGTGTTGTGGGCTTCTGTTTCTGTGATTAATTACTCTTTAAATGAAAGATAGTTTTTCTTAACTCTGGTCCCTTGCTTCAGTTTGTGCTCCTTGTCTGCTGTTCTTCTGCTGCACACCTCAGCAAAAGTCTGGTGCCAGGAAATGCAGATGAGCTCCCCTCTAACCAAGTTCAATTCCCTTGGCTGCCTCTTCTAATGTCCTCACCAGTTTGTTTGTCCCCCACAGGCCTTGCTCCAGCCCATCACTATCTCCCTCACAATCCTTTCACCCCAACCTGGATGAAGTGCTACAGAAAACTAAGAAAAGTGCAAGGGCACAGAGAAGCCAAGAGAAATGCAACCACTCCAAACCCTCTATAGCACAGCTGCTAAGCTCCAGTGCCATGTAACCAACTCAGCCCACAGCCAGCCTGCTTGCAGATCCTGGCTCTTACTTTTGTCCTTGTTTCACGAGGTCATGCACCTACCTCATCTCTGCCTTAAAAGGCAGCCTCGTTACAATGCTGCTGCTGAGTCTGAAACACGCTGTGGAGGTGCTCTGCTGTTCCAGTGGATCCCTGAGGAAACAAAGGACATTACTGAGGATGAAAGCAGGCATTCGACTGCCTCCCAGAGAGAGTAAGAACCTCAAGAGCATCAAGATGTACTCAGCTACTTCCAGCTATGTGGGATGAAGACACTAATGACAAAGTTTCTTCCTAAACATTTTATTTGCCCTTACTAGCTGCTTTAGATTAACTTCTTTCCTCTGCTACCAGAGGCAGTTCTTTGGGATCTTAGTTACAGTTCCAGACCAAAAGTCTCAACTGGCAGTAGATTAAGTGGAGGTGGAGAGAAGAAACAAATGAGGTCATTTTTTTTTTCTGGTTTCTTACAAAAATTACAACTTTTCTTTACAACTGGAGGTAGCATCTCTCCAGCAACTGATCTATCTGAATTACAGTGGATCCAATTATTTAAATCTCACACCACTTTGCTCCAGGAGCTCTGCAGAGCACAGTGGCAGCTGCAGGTTTTCTCTGTGCCTGGGGAAGCACTGGCTGTCCTGAATACCAGTTCACCTTATCAACAGCAATCATAAACTAGGCTCTTACTCTGATCACTTTAATGGTGGTAGTTTTAGGTATTAGCAATCTTACCAGAAAGGAACAAAGCAGCAAAGAAAGCCTCAGTTCCTCCAAACTTCGCAGCCTAAGAGGAGAAGTGCTAGTTGACAGGGGTTTGATCTGGTCCCTATTCAGCAGGTATCACATTATAGTGCAGTAATCATTTTCCCCTCACTCTCTACAAAGTGGGAAGTGAAGTTGCCATCATTCTTTTAACAATGTGAAAGATTAAGGAGTCTATTTCCAAATTGCTGCAATAAAACACAATTGGCAGGCAAGGTGAGAAAGAGCAAAAAGAATAAAATGGTACAAGCAGCAGGCTGAAGGAGCACACTGCACCTCCAAAGCAAGGCATGGGGCTTGGCTCTCAGCTTTCCCTGGAAGAATCACATTTCTGCCTCCTAAGGCAATCAGAGACAGGTAAGCTCTGCAGAACTGAACCCCAGCTACCACTGCTCTGCAGGAAGGCACTGAGGAGGGGGAGTGAGATTTCACTCCCCTTTCACACACCAGACAGCTCCTTCTCACTGCTTCAGTTGAACTATAAATAAAAGTGTCCTGTCACCATCTCCTCTGATCCACCCACTCTCTTCTCCTTGGGGATGGCTCTGGTTTTTCTGTGTGCCCCATGGAAGAGCAGGAACCCAGGGGAACCCCACAGGAGCCTTCTGCTGAGGACGCTCAGGTAGCAGGCGTCCCTCTGGATCCCTCTCTCTATGCCAGACATGCTTCAAGGTCCTTGTGGTGAAAGCTGGGAAGCTGGGCACCTTCTCTGGGCCCTAGATGGTTGCCTTTTAATAGCAGGAGCTACAAAGTCCACTCTTCAGTTAACAGACTGAATATTAGAGAAGTGCTTGGATGCAGCTTCTCTTCTCTCTCTAGCAGAGCACACAGCGTGCAGTGCTCTCAGATGTGGGCCCAGACACAAGTGACAGAGCACAACTGGAGCAGAGACCATTCAGCTGAGGATCAGGACATGCATTTCCAACAAGTTTCATTTAGGGAGTTTTAATGGGGGAAAAACAAAACAAAACAAAACAAAAAAAGGAGGGAAATCAGTGATTTACATCTTCACCTGCCTCAAACACCAGGGTTTTACCCAGGATAGCAGGAAAATGTTCTTCAGCTGCCTCTGACTCAACCAGGTGCTACTGCCTAACCCAGAGAAGTTTGTTACCCTGAGTCCTGCAAGAAGCAGGATCACTTGATAAAACACCAGTAGAGAGTTGCAGATGCTCCAACTGCTTCTCAGGCTTCCAGTCCTTAAATAACATAACATCAGAGAATGACTAATGTGCCTCCCTTTGTCCCTGCTTGGCTGCTGCTTTGCTCTCTTGTCCATGTAGAGCACAAACCCTTACAGGCACAGGCTCTGCATTGCCATGCAGTGTGTAAAACAATGGGGCCCTAACTCCTGCCTCCAGAAGTGTCCCTAATCTGTCTGCATTAGACAACATGGGGGGCTGCTGACTTCTGCAGTTCTGTTTTTAACAAAGGAAGTCAGAAAAAGCTCCTGGAAGAGCAGAACTGCCTTGCAATGCATTTTAAAACCATTTTCCATTTTACAAATCCTCACCCCTCCTGCTCTTGGAGAACATGAAGGAGTTCAAGTAAGAACCAGAACCTTTCAGGTTTCCTTCCCTCCCAACAGAGCTGAACAATTTAACTCCCTTTTTTTTCTAGATGGCCTCACCTGCTCAGCACAGGGCTGGTTTCAGTAGGACATTGCAGCACCTTGCTGAGGAGCCTGCTCATCTTTCAAATACATTTCAGTTCATCAGCCCTGGTGCTGATATATTTATTATATATCCACATTACATACCATATACAGCATCATAGAATCACACAATCATTTGGGTTGGAAAAGGCTTTCAAGATCACTGACTCAAATCACTGAGAGAGGGAATTCTGCCACTGTACTCTACATGGTCAGACCTCACCTGCAGTGCTGTGTCCAGCGCTGGAGCTCTCAACACAAGAAGGGCATGAAGCTGATGGAGCAGGTCCAGAGGAGGCTGCAAAAATAATCAGGGGGCTGAAGAACCTCTGTGAGAACAGCTTTGAGGAAAGGCTGCGGGATCTGGAGGTATTCAGCCTGGAGAAGGCTCCAGGGAGAGCAGCCTTGCAGTACCTGAAGCAGGCTACAAGAAGGCTGCAAAGCGACTGTTTGCAAAGGCCTGCAGTGACAGGATGAGAGGCAATGGCTTCAAACTAGAGCAGAGCAGATTTAGATTGGATGTTAGGAACAAGTTCTGCATCATGAGGGTGGTGGGACACTGCAACAGGTTGCCCAGGGGGGTGGTTGAGGCCCCATTCCTGGAGATATTCAAGTGAGGCTCAACAGGGCTCTGGGCAACCTGAGCCCACTGAGGATGTCCCTGCTGACTGCAGAGGGTTTGGACTGGATGAGCTTTGGAAGTCCCTTCCAACACAAACCATTCCTTGATTCTATGATGATCTTACTGTACCATATAGATGCAGGAGCACAGAAAGGCCCAGACACATCATACAGATGTCATCTCTTGTTGCGTGTAAACATGTTTGTCTATTCACAAATATCTGCTCACACACACATATGTATGCACACACTCCCTGCACTCTTTTCCTTTTTCCCTCCTGAGAAGGCAGACTGAAAGAAATCGTTGCAGTAAATGCAGGCAGTGGACAAAATCAACAACAATAAATATTCAGGGCAGTGTTTGAGATCACAGTATCACAGTATCACCAGGGTTGGAAGAGACCTCAAAGATCATCAAGTCCAACCCATTACCGCAGCCCTCAAGACCAGACCATGGCACCAAGTGCCACGTCCAAACCCACCTTGAACACCTCCAGGGACGCTGACTCCACCACCTCCCTGGGCAGCCCATTCCAGCAGTCAATGACTCTCTCAGTCAAGAACTTTCTCCTCACCTCCAGCCTAAACTTCCTCTGGCACAACTTGAGACTGTGTCCTCTTGTTCTGGTGCCGGTTGCCTGAGAGAAGAAGGTAACCTCCCCCTGGCTACAACCACCTTTCAGGTAGTTGTAGACCACAATAAGGTCCCCCCCTGAGCCTCCTCTTCTCCAGGTGCATCTGGTGAGCCCCACAGAAGTGCTCAGGGCTTGATATATGGTCCCAATATTAAAGTTTAATGTTTCATTTCAAATGAAACTTCCATTTCTTGTCAAGTGAAGAAGTCAGAAATCAAAGGACAGAGAAGTGAGCAGCTCCTAACCTCTCCTGAAGTCAAGATGAACACAGAATGTATCCTGCAGTTTGAGGTGATGCAAATCCAACATTAAATAAACAAGGGACATCCATTCCCTGCTCTTTCCAAACTGCTCTTTCCACTCTGCCACAGGATGCACTTCTAGGGCTCCTTTTTAAGCATCAGGAAGATTTGTTGATTTGTTTTTTTCTTTTTGCACTTTTGGCTTGCTTGCTTGGGATTTTTGGTTTTGTTTTGGTTTGAGTTTTTGTTTTGTTCTGGTTTTAACTCTTTGGGCTCTTGTTGTAAGCCAGTGTGCCAGTGTCTCATGCCCCTGTTAGTCTGACCTTGAAGCCTTCACGGCACAGATGAAATGAGCAGGATAACAGCTCAAGAGATGGGAACAGACAGGTTTGACTATTTATCTTTCTAAAGCCTTCTTTCCCTAGCCAAAGGTGACAATTTTGGCTTAGCTCTACAAAAGTATTTGGATGCCTTATTCCTGTTTAAGCATCTAACACTTGCTACATAGGAGTTACACATGGGAAAACCTCCAGAAACCTGAGGTTGAGTGTTTGAGCTGTGAAACAGGGCCACAGCACTTCAGCAAAGTATGGATCATTTATTATAAGCTTAATTTTTTTTCTGGAAAATTAATCCCTCAGAGTTAATCCAGAGCTTCACTGCTGCAACAGGGAAAAAAAAAAAAAAAAGGCAAAAGCAGAAGTTTATCCAAAGACCCTTCCCCTGTTCAGCCTCACACATCCCCCAGCTTTAGCCCCACTCTTACATCCTGTCCATCACAGCCACCCCAGAAAAAGGATATTTCAGGGACACCCCAAAAATGAAGGGAACCCCATGAAAGTGTAGAGACTTGTACCTGGGAAAGAACAAGCCCAGGGATCAGTATAGGCTGGGGACTGAGCTGTTGGAAGGCAGTGAAGGGAAGAGGATCTGGGGGTCCTAGTTGATGAGAGGTTGACCATGAGCCAGCGATGTGTGCTTGTGGTCAGGAGGGCTAATGCCAGTCTGGGCTGTATTAATAGGTTGAGAGAGGATCTCCTGCCCCTCTGCTCTGCCCTGGTNAGGGGCAATGAGTGGAAGCTGAGGGACAGAAAGTTTCATGCAAATATGAGGAAGATTTTTTTTCCCTGTGAGGGTGACAGAACCCTGGAACAGGCTGCCCAGGGGCGTTGTGGAATCTCTCTCTCTGGAGATATTCAAGACCCACCCGGATGTGTTCCTGTGTGACCTGCTACAGGAGATCCTGCTCTGGCAGGGGGTTTGGGCTGGATGAGCTTAGGAGGTCCCTTCCAGCCCCTGACATTGTGTGATTCTGCAAAAGGCCTGAAGGCAGTGTTCAGAAAGGCAAGCACGCTGAATTCCCACGTGACGCACGAGAGCTGTGCTCCTGAACTGCAATCCTCCTTGCAGGAGGATTAACATGGATTAATGACTGACAGCAGCTGGGGGATTGTCAGTGTCACCACTGTTCCCAGCACATTCCCACCAGACCTGGAAACATTACATTTTTACTGTTGACAAAACATAAAATCACCCTGGTTAAAGTTTGCTAATGGCACAGACAGAACAGGAAAGGTAACTGGCACAGAAAATCCAGGTGATGTGGTAATGTGGAATGGAGGCTGGCAAGATGCATTTAAACCCAGCAAAATGTAGAGTGGCAGCTCTGTGACCAAGGAGCATCACAGGATGGGGACTTCAGGAGGCCATGGCTGAATGCAACCCATTGAGTCCAAGTTGAGAAATGCCTGACCTTGGACTCCCACCCCTGTATTGGGCTCAAAAGAGGAACACTACTAAGACTGGGGAGACAAAAATATTGAGAAAGAGATGGAAAAATTCAGTCCAACTCACTCTGCAGTCAGCAAGGGCATCCTTAACTAGACCAGGTTGCCCAGAGCCCTATCAAGCCTCATATTCAACACCCCCAGCTGCCTCAGCCTGTCCTCACAGCAGAGCTGCTTCGACCCCCTGATAATTTTTGTGGCCTCCTCTGGACCCACTGCATCAGGTCCATGTCCTTCTTGTATTGAGGGCTTCAGAGCTGGATGCAGCACTGAGATGAGGTGTCAGCAGTGCAGAGCAAGGTGGTAGAATCCCCTTCCTCCATCTCTGGCCACGCTGCTTTTGCTTTTCCTAAAATACACTGAAGGAAACCCAGGGATCACAGAATGTGATGTCAGTGTCTGCCTAAGCAGAGGCTGCCAATGCTTCCTCCCCGTCTCACAATGCTGTCAGACCCTTAATCATTTAAAACACTCCATGTTAACGAGGTTGTGATGACGCTGGTGGTGCTGAAAGAGCTGGAGGCTCAGTTTTAGATACAGTCCATGAGAATCCTTACACAAATAGTCACTCAGGTGTTGCAGTTTTACTGCTAAAACAATTGCCTCTCTCTCTTGCTCAGCATTTTATTGGGACTATCAACCCTGCCCTGTGCCAGCTGGGCTGGGCTGCTCGTGTCCTGACTGAGGTATTTAGAGCTGCTTGCTGCTGTGGTCCTGCAGTGCCCTGAGGCACAGAATCATAGAATATCAGGGGCTGGAAGGCACCTTGAAAGATCATCTACTCCAACTCCCCTGCAGAGCAGAATCACCTATACCAGATCACACGGGAATGCATCCAGGTGGGTTTTGAATACCTCCAGAGAGGGAGACTCCACAATGCCCCTGGGCAGCCTGTTCCAATGTTCTGTCACCCTCCCAAGTGAAGAAATTCCTCCAACAGGTCACAGGTACCTAGCTGAACCACATCACTCATTATTTGCTCTCCTAGATTCTGTTGCTGTGGGCTTGGAGCACCACTTCAAATGCACTAACGTCAGGTTTTCATACATGCTTGCTACTAAAAAAAGGAAAACAGCTTTTTGTGTTGCCTTGAACGAGGCATGAGGACACCATGAAACCTCAGCAGCGAGGTGATGGTTTTCTCCATCACTGCAGTTCTTCATTCCAGTGCAGGCACCCTTCAAAACAGGGCTGTATTTCTAAAGCAGATAGCCTCAAACGACCCCAGGCTTCCACTGAGAGTCAGCTGCAGAGGGTTTTTATAATGGTAATATAAAGCTGTCATCCTGTCATCTCAAGAGCCATGGTCCATCACTTCATAAACCATTCTGACACTGGCTGACAGGAAATGTCAATTTAAAAGAAGTGATTATTTTTATGTTTCTGGAACAGTTCAGCTCTCTTGGAACGATACAAACCGAAGTTTGCATCCAGCCTGAATTTCTGCAAATAATAATTTGACAGATTGTCCTTAAGGAAAAAAAAACAAACTAAATTTATGAGTGCCATATTGCCTCCACATGCTGGAATTTCCACTTTCACAGTATCACAGTGTCACCAAGGTTGGAAGAGACCTCAAAGATCATCAAGTCCAACCCATTACCACAGACCTCAAGACCAGACCATGGCACCAAGTGCCACATCCAAACCCGCCTTGAACACCTCCAGGGACAGTGACTCCACCCCCTCCCTGGGCAGCCCATTCCAGCAGTCAATGACTCTCTCAGGTAAGAACTTTCTCCTCAACTCCAACCTAAACTTCCCCTGGCACAGCTTGAGACTGTGTCCTCTTGTTCTGGTGCCGGTTGCCTGAGAGAAGAAGGTAACCTCCTCCTGGCTACAACCACCCTTCAGGTAGTTGTAGACCACAATAAGGTCCCCCCTGAGCCTCCTCTTCTCCAGGCTAACCAATCCCAGCTCCCTCAGCCTCTCTCCATAGGGCTGTGCTCNTTGGCCTTCTTGGCCACCTGGGCACACTGCTGGCTCATGTTCAGGCGGGTGTCAATCAGCACCCCCAGATCCCTTTCTGTTTGGCTGCTCTCCAGCCACTCCCACCCCAGCCTGTAGCTCTGCATGGGGTTGTTGTGGCCAAAGTGCAGCACCCTGCACTTGAATCTATTGAATGCCATCCCCTTGGACTCTGCCCATCTGTCCAGGCGGTCGAGGTCCCACTGCAGAGCCCTTCTGCCCTCCAACCCAGCCCTCAGCCCCCAGCTTGGTGTCAGCCCCCATTTTGCTGCCACTAAGCCAATCAGGGCTCTGGGCAACCTGAACTAATTGAGGATGTGCCTGCTGACTGCAGAGGGGCTTGGACTGGATGAGCTTTGGAGGTCCCTTCCAACCCAGACCATTCTGTCATTTCCTGACTGTGATTCTTGGTCAGTGAAAGGCTCCCAGGGTCACCCTATCTTGTTCATACTTCAGTGTTGTACTTTGGAAGAGCCACCAGAGCCATGGCACTGGCTACCTGAGTCAAGGTTCTGGCTTTCACAGTTAAGGCTATGGGCCCTGATGCTTGCTCTTACCAGATTCTGACTCTGTCTACCTACAGCTTGTCCAACTCCAGCATCTGGTTGAAGTTTCTCCCCCAGGTGAAAACTAATCTTAATTTTCTTAGAAATTCTTAACCACAGCATTGTTCAAATGTTAGGATGCAGAAATAAGATTTTTTCCCCCTTCCTTTCTTTTATCTAAGAATCATTCTCTTTTTTACAAATTCTAATCTCATTTTGAGGAGGTATTGGGGGCGAGCCAAAGGTGACATATGAGTAACTTGCTCCAGTGTAGAGGAAGTCATCCTGATTCCAAAGAAATGCCATTCACTCAGCGGAAGCTGCTTGGTGTCTGGCCAAGTCTGTCCCAAAGCATGGCACTGGGATGAGGTTTGTGTAGGGAAGCACACAAGTGCCAAGCCTCAGGGTCAGATGAGTCCTGGGGATTTTGATCTGCGTAAGTCAGAAGAGGATTGCACCCATGTAATACCAGTGCCTGCTTTAGGGTTGCATGAGATGCACACTGAAATTGCTTGATCCCTTCAAAACAGCAACAGAAAGAGATCTCTAGGAAATGCAGCCAAGCATTTGTGTGCTGCTCCTAGGTGATGGCTGCATTACAGACTCAGAGCCATCACAAAAACATTCAGGTTGGAAAGGACCCTCAGGATCACTAAGTCCAACAGGGAACCCTACTCTACAAGGTTCATCCCTAAACCATATCCCCAAGCACCACATCCAAATGACTTTTAAACACATCCAGTGCTGGTGACCTGACCCTCCCTGGGCAGCCCATTCCAATGCCTGACCACTCTTGCTGGGAAAAAAAATTTTCCTACTGTCCAGCCTAAACCTGCCCTGCTGCAGCTTGAGGCTGTTCCCTCTTGTTCTCTCACCTGTGAGAAGAGACCAGCACCAACCTCTCCACAACCGCCTTTCAAGTAGCTGTAGAGAGCCACGAGCTCTGCCCTCAGCCTCCTCTTTTTCAAACCAAAGAGCCTCAGCTCCTTCAGCTGCTCCTCACAAGATTTATTCTGCAGGTCCTTCCCAGCTTCCTTGACCTCCAATGCTACCCTCAGCCCAGACTTATTTTGGAAAGCAGGGAAGAAGTGCTAATAGGCCACAAACTCAACACAGCCTCAGGCAAAAAGACCACAGTGGCTGTTGCCATAATGCTGTGGCCTTTGCTTGTCTCTGTGCTAGTGGACAACGAGGGAGAAAATTAACTAAGAGCTATTTGCAGGCAAAGACCAATGGAATTCTGCTGAGACTTGCTCTCCAAATGACTCCATGAGAAGTGGACATCACCCTCCCTACAGGGAAGTCAGCCCTGCCACTGAAAGGCTGCCTGCTCCTGCCCAGGGCACCTGCAAGTGCAGTACACACACACACCTTCTCCCACTTGGACACAGACTGCACTGACCACTTGTTTTCAGCCACTGAAAACCAGAGGTACATTTTCTTTCCAGTATCATTCCCAATTCAGAGCAAGAGCTCTCTTTGAAAAGTCAGAGGGTTGGTTCAGTTTAAGCTCAGCTTGGCTGCAGCTTAATTTAGTCCCAAGGACTCAGCCAGCTGGTTGAGTGACATCCTGATGTGGCAAGCCACAGCCCTAGCACACTTCTGTCTGAAATCTCTTGCACCTGGGGAGGAATAACTCCCTGCACCAGTGCAGGTGAGGAGTGACCTGCTGAAAGCAGCTCTGTGGACCCAGACCAGCAATGTGCCTTTGTGGCCAAAAGGGCCAATAGTCTCCTGGGGTGCATTAAGAAGAGTGTGGCAAGAAGGTCAAGAGAGGTTCTCCTCCGCCTCTACTCTGCCCTAGTGAGGCCACACCTGGAGTATTGTGTCCAGTTCTAGGTTCTCCAGTTGAAGAGAGTCTGGAGACAGTCCAGTGGGGAGCTGTGAAGATGCTGAGGGGTCTGGAACACCTCTATGTGTGGCAAAGGGCTGGGGCTGTTGAGCCTGGAGAAGAGCAGCACCAAAGGCGATCTGAGCAATGCTCTGCAAGAGCTACAGGGTGGGGGGCAAGAAGATGGGGCCAGGCTCTTGTCAGTGGTGCCCAGTGACAGGACAAGGGGCAATAGGCACAAAACCAGGAGGTTCCACCTGAACAGAAGGAGAAAGTTGTTTGGTGTGAGGGTGCTGGAGCCCTGAAGCAAGGCTGCCCAGAGAGGTTGTGGAGTCTCCTTTTCTGGAGACATTCCAGAATGTGATCCTGGGCAAGCTGCTGTTGGTGTCCCCACTTTAGCAGGGTGGGTTGGACTGGGTGATCTCCAGAGGTCCCTTCCAGCTCCCAGCATGCTGGGATTCTGTGAAATTGGTAACAGACCCTGAAGCTGCTCCAGTTTCTCATTCTGAGGGTCCTCACACTGAAGTGAAGTAATGGTTTTTTCCATCCCACACACCAGCTTGGACTAAAACAATTTTTTGCCACCTTCCTGGGCTGCACATGCTCAGAACAGTCCAATTCACACTCCCAGTTAACCATAGCAAGGCAGCTCTCCTGAGCCTGTTCCAGTATCTAATGACCTGGCACCCAGAGCATCATTTCTTTTTTAACTACATCTTTCTGGTGCCAATGTCACAAACACCACAAACCAGTCCCAAATCTGTGATAAACAAAGGTTCACAGAATTAATTTTAATTTAAAAATTTTACAAAATTTTAAAATTAATAATTTTAAAAAACACATTTTGCTTCTGCTCAGGTACTGCAGCTCCTACCCTCAGCTTGCCTCAGCACAGGAAGTGAAAGTACAAGCAGCTCTGATTTCACTCTGCAGGGTATGCAGGAATGCAGTCCTCCCTTGCTTTGTGCTTATTTGTCAGGCTGACTAGAGTTTGAGTGACTGGAAGACACCATCCCTCCAGATTAAAGACGTGCAAAACTGTCACATCAGCCACCAATTTCCACTAGGCTGCACAGGGTTTTGTTTTTTTCATTTGGAAGACTCCCTTCTCTGATTGCCCAGGAGGCTGTGGGCAGGCTCAGCCTCCCTGTCCTCCCCTGGCCATCAGAGGGGTAGAGAAAGCAGCAGGCCCCTAGCACCTATGTGTGCTGGTTTGAGGCTAATTAGAGTAGTTTAATGAGAGAAATTACACCATTGGTTGTGAAAAGAAAACAATGATGATGTCTGTACCATACATTGGTTTGTTGAGAGGGATAAAAAGCTAAAATGCAAATAATCCTCCCTCACTTTGCCCTATTCCTTTCTCCTTCCATCTGATCTAATCTCTGCTCTAACCTCAGCTAACAACTAACACTTAAGCTTTGCTGGCTTTTGTTTCTGTTTGCCTGTCTGAGGTAGAGAGGGAGAAAGAGGGAGTAGCTTCGAGCCTTTCTGGGTGGTTTCCTTTGTCCAGGAGGGAGTTTGGATTCCTGTATTATTTCTAATTTGTATGTCATTGTAAATACTTGTAAATGCATTGTGTCTGTATGTGTTTGTAAACTTTGCCTTGCTGTAACTATAGCTTTATCTTACTTCCAAGCCCTCTGAGCTAGTCTGGTAAATTTCAATAGTGGGGAGGCAAGTTGCTAACCCACATCAATCACCCTGTCTACCCATGGCTAGCACTGACCCTGCAGCAACAGAGCTGCCAGCACAATCACTTCACAGCTACAAGAACAAAAATTTGAGCCCCACTTGGAAGCCTTCATTGTTGGTAGCTGCAGTTGAGTTTTTTGTCTTATCCTGGGGGCAGAGAAGGTGAACCCAGGCAGCGCATCCTACCTCACTGTGCTCCTTAGTCTGCGCCAAGGCTGATCTCAGCAGCAGCTCACCTGCCTACCCTGCTCACCACACAACCACCTCAGAGGCTCTCTGTGCTGCTGAAAGCCACAGAGCACAGGGTTTGGGTTTCTGAGTCACAGCACAGAACAGGACAACAGCAGTATGTGCTTGATCTGGAGCTGCTGGGCTGGTGCAGCTCAGAGCATGGCCAGGCTGGGAGAGAGCACTGCTCTGAGCTGTGCATGCATATTGGCTCCAGCAAAGACAGACCCCAGCCAGGGGCCCTGCTCTGCTTGTGCCAGCTCACCCCCAGGCTCTCTCAGCAGAAACCAGGCTTGCCTCTAGCCATAAGTGTGGGAGGAGTTTCACATTCATTTTCAGAGTGGTTAAAAAAGAAAAAAAAAAAGCCTCCTAAGCTCTACTGTAAGAGAGAAAAAGTCTGGTGAAACTGAACAATCCTCACAAGTCTCCTGTACATCTAGGGACAGCAAAAGCTATGATGCAAATCCCTGATTATCCAGGCTTGGCAGGAGGCAGAAGTGATCTCATGCTTAAAGATCAAACAAAGCTACATGGTTGGATCCTCAGCTAATTTAACAGATGGAGTTGTAACCAAATCCATCTGTTTGCACCAGCCAAGAAGCTGCCCACCGTCCGTCTTCAGAAAGAAAGGATTCACTTCATGGGGAGTGCTCATCAGCCTCTTTCACAGGGCTGCATCTCCCCTCCTGCAGCTCAGAATGGATTATTGCAATGATTTGGTTTACTAAACCATTTTTATTTTAACCTTTTGCCTTTTTCACTTCATGCAGTGGATTTGTTAGAGTCTCCAAGTGGCGTGTTCAAATAGAATTGCTCTGCAGCATCATCAATTTGTTCATTTAACAAAGGGCAGCTCATGACAGGTACACAAGCACAAGCTCAGTAGCAGCTTCAAAAAAAAAAGCCTGAAGCTGATATTGGTTAATATTTCTCCAACTAGCTTGTTAAGGGGACTCTACAGAGGAAATGGCAGGCAGCAAAGTGCTGACACATCAGTATTGATCAAAACAGTCACAACAGAACGAGATGCTGAGGAGGGAAAATATTCTTTGCCCCAGACACAAACAGTCTGAGACAGAAACATCACCTAGGCCACCGAAGCACTCAGCACAGGGAAATACTGAAGATATCCAAAGTACTTCCCAAAATTTGTACTCCACAGGCCACCAAAAGGATCTAATTTTTCCATTCTCTTTCCTTGTATCAACAGACTGTTGTACCTTTCAAGCTCTCAGCCAGCAGGCTGCATGGTCACGAAGGTGTGAAACCTGCCTTCCGCCTCCTTGGCAAACACCAGTGCCCACTTTAAGTGGAGTAGCCAAGGTGAGATTGGAAACGTAAGCAAACTCTGAGGAGGTTACAGTTGCAAACAGGATGCAGGAAATCACTCAGAGGTAAAAGCAAACTAGGAAGAGGCAATATACCAAGGTATAAACCAGTGATAAACCTGCAAAACCATCCAGCTGCCTTTGCCCTTGCCCCTGCTCCTGCCCCTTCTCTATCCCTGCTCCTGCCCCTTCTCTATCCCTCCTCCAGCCCCTGTTCCTGTCCCTACTCCATCCAGTCCCTGTCCCTGACCCTGCTCCTGCCCTGTGGTGTTCAAAAAAAAAAGTGGTTTTGGACTGGTGCACCTTCAAGGAAATGAGATTCAAAGAGGGGAAGCAAATGTGATCAGAGCTTCCCAGCAAGGGATGACTAAGCAGGCCAGGCCCTTCAGCCTCAAAAGCAGACATCTAGGAAGAGGCAAGAGAGGGGTCTAGGGATGGTTAGGGGAAGGTGCTGTTCAGTGTTGCTCCCCAGACAAGACCTAGAAGGTGCCAATGACAGAGCTTCAAAACCAAGGAAGGTACTTTCCACACAAAGGGGAGTTTTCTACGGGATTCTTCGACACAGCATATAGTGAATATAAAGAAAAAACCAAAAGGATAAAAGGATGCCATGCAAATTCCCTCAGCTGGGACAAAAATCCTCTAAAAGGCTATGAAAAATACAACTTCCAGCTTGAGATGTCTTTGAACACTGGGCAGCTGGCAGCTGTACTAGAGTACATCCCTAGATGCTCCTTCACACCTGCTCTTGGGCACAGCTGGAGGCAGGTTCCTCAGCTGGCTCTGATTTGTGCCCTGGGATGATATCGGTGCTTGCCTCACACAGGTTGATCTTAGAGATCTTTTCCAATCTGGTTAATTCAGTGATTCTGTGATCCACAGGACTCATCTCCATGGCACTGGCAGAGAAAGGGGAGTGGCACAAACACAGCCCCAAGGTGCTCCTGTACTGGGATGACTTTGTTCCATCTGTAAAGCTGCTTATGATGAACACGGATTCCTCATCTCCGCTGCTCTAACTATTTGCTTTCTCTAAACAGCACCAGCATCAAACAAGAAATTCAGAGCTTTGCTGTCTCTTTCTCTCTCTCTGAAGCAGCTGCAAGCCTCCATCTCTGACCAAACAATCCATGAGCCGGGGGAAAGAAAGGCTGGGGACTCACACTGCCCTCTGCCACAGGTTGTCTTTAGGAGCAGCTTTTCATACAGGAGCTTTTCAAGGGCCATAATCATGTTCCCCTCACAGGGCTGTGTGCTCCTCAGCTTCAGCAGAGGCTCACACACGGCTCTGAAATGCTGGCACCAGTTCTCCTAAAACCTCAGATTCTTAGGGAAAGGGGAAAAAAAGCAGTCAAATGCATCTTAAGTAGCCCCTACTCATCAGGAGGGAGACTGGGGAATGAATAATCCAAATGAGCACACTGAGATCTAGACGTTTTATAAAAGATTAAGGTAAATACTAAATAATCCAGCTGCAGGGATGAATCCCATCTGCCTCTTGCAAAACATGGCATGGATTGCCCTGTGCCCACGATCCCAGAGGCCACAGCAGACAAGGTCCATCCACGTTACCACTTCCCCTTTCTCATTGGATTTGTACTTGCCTGAGCCCCACCGGACCCAGTGCAGTTTAGGGGTAGCCATGAAACAACTCCAGGCCAGAGACAGTCAAAGGTCACACGCTGCTCAGTGAAAATGTAACCTCCACCCTGACCACTTCCTGCTCCTCCTTCAGCGTGTTCAGCGGTGACAGTGATTTGAAACAAACCTCCCTCGTGGCTGCTTTGCTCTGCTGCAGTCCCAGTGCTGCCAGCAGGTCCTGTCTGAGCTGCCGAGATCACAGCGCCGCTACAAAGAGAGAGGTTCTCCCTCCTGCACTGCAGGGGCCCAAAGCAGGTGGTAAAGAGAAAATCCAGCTGGAGCTGGCTCGTTCCTGGAATGCTCACTCTCTGAGCTGGGAGTGCAGGTACCCTTCCCACCCTCCCCACCACGCTTCTCATCACATCCTGAATTAGATGCCTGCCATAGGCTGTCCCACGTCTAGGGGAAGGGACTAACCCACGAATAACTCACCAGGTCTGCTTGCTTTGCCCCTTGGCAGCTGCCTTCCTTGTGCTTTTGCTTTTGGCAATCCTCTTCCTGCTGGTGCACTGCTACACTTCAGGAGAACAGGAAACAGGGTAGGGAAGCTCACAGGCTGGAAATGGCACTGAAAAGTTATTAAGTGCACCTAACTGATTTGGTAGCAAACACCACCAGAAGCACAGCTGCTTTTGTTCCAACCAGTGACTGCCAATTGGAAAAACAGGGGGAAAAAAGGCAGATACCAGTTTAATGAGGTGCAGAAGGGGGATGATGGGCACCTTAGGACAGAGCAGACTAATCAAAGGAGCACCTCACTTGCCTGCTGCCAGGAAGAACCCATCAAGCTGTCACAAAGCCAAGAGCGCTCACAGGCGCATCAATATTTTGCACCCTGCAGTACTCAAAGCTTCACAGGTTAGTTTCATTATTCACCAAGCATGCTTAGAAAGGTATTTTGTGACTCAGGGGCAGGTAGGGCCTGATGGCCTTGGTCTGTCAGTGGGTATCACACAGACCTGACATGTCTTACTCCATGGGTGCAACCAGCAATGTGGAAATGGTTTATTGGTGTAGCTTGACAGACCACAAACCTGACACACAGAGGAGGTTGGGGACTGATAGCCTGAGCATGGCATGGTTTCTGAAACAGGCTTGATGTAGGCACTGCTCAGCTAAGGCTACCAGGCTTTTAATCCTCACTGCCCCTTGGCTGCTGCCGCTGACACCACTGAGGTTTTCTCTCCAGCTCCATCACAGTCAGCAAACAAAATTCAGCTCTGTGCAGGAAGGGGCTACCTGCAGCTTTAATCTTATTTATGCACTAATATGAAGGCATAAGCAGGACTTATGTGATGCTTAATCCCTGAGCTAGGCCTCTGCAGGGTACTCAGGAGAAGAGGGTTGGAGACAAAGGAAACTCTTCAGTTTACAGTTTTGATGGGAATTCTGCCAGCAGCTCCTACTTCCGCAGCTTGGGAAGCTCCTGCTTCCTTCTACCCAACAGATGATGAAGGGGAACAAAACTCAGGTCTTGACCTTATACCCTTCTCCCTAGACACTAGGAGGTGTTGCTGTAGCCGTGTGACAAGCCTCCAGAGAACCACAGTGATCTTCTCAGAGGAAGGCATCAGGGTGCCCAGGGCCCCTCATGCTGCTTTCTCTGCTGCAGGAAGCTGATGCCGACTGAGGCAGACTCTGCTCCAAAAGCTTCTGCAGCACATCTGTTCCTGAGGGTGCTTTGATGCTGCACCAGTGTCCAAGGTTTTTGTTAATGTGCTCATTTTCATTAAGCATATTTCCCTTGATTTGTTTAGATTGCACCACCCTGAAGGTTTGATGTTAATGAAGTCACAGTATGTGAGATTGTGTTGGGTTTGTAACTGGTGGAGTTTTGACAGAGGGAGAGGAGGCTACTGGTGTGTGCTCCTGTAAGAAACTTGGAGAAGCTCCCCTAGGTTCAAGCTGGATCCATCTCTGTCTAAGGCCAGGCCAATCAGTGTCACCGTGATAATGTATTTGAGAGAGGAAAACCCTTTGGGTGAGTTCTTTTGTTTGGGAGAGGAGCAGGACCTGAGAGATCCCCATGTGGGCAGCAGGGTCTGTCAGGGAGGAGGGGAGGCACTCTGGAGCCTCCAGCCTGCCACGAGACAGCAGGATGAGCACCTGCAGCCACGGAGGTTAGTGGTGGAGCTGAATCCCACCTGCAGCCTATGTTTGGCCCCACAGCAGTGTGTGGCACTGTGCCAAAGCAGGCAATGGCTCTGAGGAAAGCCTATGCTGGGAGGGCTGCAGCCCACAGAAGAGATCCATGCTGGTAGGAGAAATCCGTGGAGGACCATCTCCCATGGGAGAGGTCCCATGCAGCAAGGGAGGACTGTGAGGAGTTTTCTCCCTGAGGAAGAAGCAGCAGGAAAAACAACATAGGATGGACCAACCACAACCCCCATTCCCTGCTCCCTTAGCTACTGGGAATGGAGGAGGCAGAGAACTGGGAGCAGAGCTGGGCCCAGGAAGAGGGGAAGGGTGGGGAGAAGCTGTGTTGCAGATCTGGTTTTATTTACCACTGTCCTGCTTGGATTCAGCTGGTAAATTGGAGGTGGTTCGGTTGTTTAAATGAAATTGATTTTGCTTCCCCCAGTGAGATGTCTTTTGCCCGTGACTGTAACTGGTGGCTGTGGTCTCACTGTTCTTCATCATGACCCTCAAAAACCTTTTGGTGTATTTCCTCATCATCATCCCACCAGAGAGGAGGAGTGAGCAAGCTGCTGCCTGATGCTTTGTTGCTGGCTGGCTGGGCTGAAACCACCACAGAGATCTGAGTCTCCTGCTTCACTTCCTGGTGCATTCGGTTAGCAGAACAGCAGCGCCGAGGAGGGAAACCTCACAGGAAATAGGTTTTGCCTCCTAGCATGCAGCTGAAGAGATTCTGTACAACAAAAGGAACCATAAAAGGTTTTCATCCAGTGGAGTTTGTCATTTGGCTGTTGTCAGAGTGAACTGATGTGGTACCCACAGCTCTCCAATGAGATAAACAGACAGCAGTCAGTTGTTCTGTGAACACAGAGCAAAGCTCCTTCCCCCATTTTAAACAGATTGGCAGCACTTTTAGTAGGGAATTCAGTGCATTACACATCCCCTGCATGAACAACATCACAGCTTACACCTGGGGCTAGGTCTGAATTTATACACAACGGCACCGAAAGACTCCAACCAGGACCCTAGAACAACTCTGCTTGCTGCTGTTGAGGTTCTCACAACAACAGACCCAGAAGTCTGAGGCAAACCAGATTTGTGTTCAAACACAGAGGCATAATGAGGAAGTGAAGACCAGAATAGTTGTCACAAGTCATAGAGCAGATTGGAAACAAGTAGAGAAACTGGCACTCTCTGGCCAATTTACCCAACCATGACAACCTTGCAGCTGAGTAAGACCTGCTGAGACCTGCCTTATGCCTTTGTGCTGTTAGCAGAAGGATTTGTTTCCAGAGACAGTGCCTTAACCAAAGCTAACTCAGAGTTGAGCACTTCTGTCTCCAAAAGGCTTTGAATACTTGGAAGAACTGAAAAACCTGCATATCAAAAAAGCTCTTCCTTCTGTCTTGCACTTGCAACAGCAATGGGAGAACAGTGCTCCACCTTAGAATCATAGAATCAACCAGGTTGGAAGAGACCTCCAAGCTCATCCAGCCCAACCTATCACCCAGCCCTAGCCAATCAACCAGACCATGGCACTAAGTGCCCCATTCAGGCTTTGCTTGAACACCTCCAGGAACGGTGATTCCACCACCTCCCTGGGCAGCCCATTCCAATGCCAGTCACTCTCTCTGTGAAGAATTTCTTCCTACCATCCAGCCTAGACCTCCTTTGAGACTTTGTCCCCTTGTTCTGTTGCTGATTGTATGAGAAGAGCCCAACCCCACTTGGCTACAACCTCCCTTCAGGTGTCGTAGACAGCAATGAGCTCTGCCCTGAACCTCCTCTGCTGCAGGCTGTACACCCCCAGCTCCCTCAGCCTCTCCTCACAGGGCTGTGCTCCAGGACCCTCACCAGCCTTTGTGCCCTTCTCTGGACACCTTCCAGCACCTCAACATCTCTCTTGAATTGAGGGGCCCAGAACTGGACACAGGACTGAAGCGACCAGTGCTGAGCACAGGGGCAGAATAACCTCCCTTGTCCTACTGGCCACACTGTTCCTGATCCAGGCCAGGATGCCATTGGCTCTCCTGCCCACCTGGGCACACTGCTGCCTCATGTTCAGCTACTCTCTATCAGCACCCTCAGGTCCCTTTCTGCCTGGCTACCCTCCAGCCACTCTGTCCCTAGCCTGTAGCACTGCTTGGGTTGGTTGTGGCCAAAGTAAAACCTTGGTCAGGTCCTGTGAAAACAGTGAAACTCATCTGCTTGCCTATGAGTAGTTTTCTGAACAAACAGAAGCACCCTTACAAAAAAAGGGACCTGACAATGCAGCAGCTTGTGGGAAAGCTTAATGAAAAAAGGCACTGCCTGTGTTTTCTAGCTTGGCTCATGCTGATGGGAGATCTGTTTGGAGATACAGTTCAATTTCAGTAGTGTGGCTTTGAGAAGAGATAAGGAGAGGCATTATGAGCAGTGGTGAAGATAATAACATAGGGGACCCCAAATCTCTTGTCTAACATTTTGCCACAAGGTCTTGGGCATTCAGTACTGGCTTTAAATACAAACACATCACTTCAGTGCAAGTTAGCCCAGAGAAAAGCATTGCTTCCATCCTGTAACTTTAAATGTAGACATCTGCTTAAAGCCAGTTAGAAAAACAAACCAGTGGTAAAAAAATACAATCGCATGGAAGAGTTCTGTAGTCCAGAACTTGTGTTTACGTGAAGAAAACCTCAGCAATGTTGTTCCAATCATATTTGTCCTACTGTAATCCCTCCACAGTCCTGTATCTGGTGCAAACAGTAGAAGTGAGTTTTCCTGCAGATGCTGTTAGGAGGAACTGGCCCTTGCTTGACTGGAGGACAGAGAAAGATCTTCCTTCTGCAGTGGTGTTGAAGTAAAAGTTAATATGAAGAGAGTTCAAGGCTCCAGGCACCCTCAAAGACCACAGAATCACAGAAATGTTCAGGTTGGAAGAGACCCTCAGGATCACCAAGTCCAACCAAGAGCACTACTCTGAAAGGTCACCCTTAACCATATCCCCAAGCACCACAGCCAAATGATCTTTGACCATATCCAGAGTTGGTGACTCAATCACCTCCCTGGGCAGCCTGTTTCAGTGTCTGACCACACTGGAGGAAAAAAAAATGTTCTTAATGTCCAGTCTGAACTTACCCAGTCGCAGTTTGAGGTCATTCCCTCTTGTTCTGTCACTGATGACCTGTAAGAAGAGACCAGCACCAACCTCTCCAATCCCCCAAAACCCCTCCAGAGGAACCTGAAACACAAGGTTGAAGGTTCATAGGGTTTGAGACAAATACACACACCTGGGACAACTGCTAAGTGGCACTTCTCTGTGCTGGGAAGATGCTGCACAAGGCAAAGTCAGGATTGCTGACATAAGGCTGTCAGGCACAACACGGAGAGGTGGAATGGCAGCAAGATTTTATTCCTCTGCATTTTTCTAGATCTGGCTGACCCACTTTTCTTCCTGACATTAAAAAAAAATAAAAAAAATTAAAAAATCCAACCCTGGCATTACCATTCACTCAAACCTGGTTAGGAAATGTCTACTGCAAGTGCTGCTGAGGAGGTGGCAAAAGAGCCCAATTTAGTGCTGCAGAGAATTAGAAATAAAGCCCACACGGGTACAGAGACACACTGGAGATGAGTTCTTCCTGGGCATTCCACAAAGGTGTAAGTCCAGAGTTGCACAGAAACATCTCTGTAAAACAATTAATTACATTATTAATTTACTTATCATTTTCCCCCCTTTTGATCACGCACCTCATGGGTTTGTTCAGTAAAACAATTTTTTTTTTTCCCCTACTGGGAAATAAAACAACTTTCCTCCTCTAAGCAACTCAAAAGCAGGCTTGGGAGGCTGTGTGCTGAGCAAGGCTGCCCATCCAAACCCATACTGCACGTCCCAGAGCTGTACAAGATGAAGGCATGGAAGGACATAGGCCAGCTCCAGACTACAGGGTCTGCCACCGGGCTGCTCCCATCCCATAATGCTGCCTGCCTCCCTCCTGTGTGCCTTGTGCCTGCCAGTGGGGAGAAGGGCAAAGGGTGTCTCCTGGAGACACCAGCAGGGAGGAGCTGCTAGGCAAGCACCAGAGAGAGATGTCTGAGCTCTGAGCTGGCAGTCGGTTCAGCCCGCCAGGCTGGTGTCAGGCTGTGGGACCCACAGTGCTCAGATCAGGGCTCTTGCTCATGTGTGAGCACAACTGGAAAGACAAAACTGCCCGAGGAGCTCTGCTCCAGCCTCAGGCACCTCGCAGGTCGTTGCAGGCACATACAGAATGTGCAGGATTCTTTGGGTTGCTCTTGCTGCACCTGGGAATTTTCCAGAACTGCAGGCAGCCAGCTGAGTACATGGCTGGCTCTACACTTCCCCTCCAGCTCCCACAGGCTGTCTGAGGAAACATCTTTGATTTGATGTTTTTATTTTACCCAGCAGGGGGGAGGTGAGAAACCACCCGAGCTTGCCAGTGAGGTGTGTTTTCCTTTTTAAAAGAAAAAAAACCCAACAAACCAAACCTGTTCCCAGCTTATCCCATCAGAACAAACTTTGGGAATGAGTAGAGCCAGTTGTTTTAGAGTTCTCTGGTTTTAGTTAAAGCACAGTTCACTCCTCCACCTCGCTCAGGTCAGGCCTAGCAGTGTCTTACCTGGCTCCCTGGAGCCCAGGACAGTGACAGGAGCAGCTGGGGAGGATTCAGCACTTGCTCTCCTCATGCCCGTTCGCTGCAAGGAAACCAGTAAATGTGGGATGTAGTCCAGAGTGGTATGAGGGACTGAAAAGGGCAGGGAGAGCTTTGGGCTGCTCTTAAGGCTTGCTCACAGGCAACACTGGCACTCTGCTCCACAGCTGCTCTCAAGTGTGTGTTTAACCCCATGCAAGTGAAAAAGGCTGAGAACATTTCTTCTTGCAGTTAAGCATACACTCTGCTGGGGAACTCCAAAGGTGCAATGAATAATACCCCTCCCCTGCCCCTAAACTTGACTTTATAGATCTAGGGAGGAAAGTTTGTATTTGACAACAGAAAACCATGTCTAAAGAGAGGTCAGTGGGAATTTTACCACTGGATTTTGAAGCAGTCAGGATGTGGTTTCAAACTGTGAAAGTGTAAGTAAGGGAAATGCTTCCATTTCCCCTGTTTCAGAAAGCAAAGACCTTGTTTTAACTTGAACTGCAGGGTTCAGAGTGGCTGTTTCCTCTCCTAGTCTGGGCTGCTGATGCTGTGAGCAACCCACACAGCTCCCTGCCTGCTGCACTAACCCAAAACACTGTGACACTAATGCTCTGCTTAACAACAGGCAACAGGCCTAGCCAAATGCCATCAAAATGCACTCTTAGCAGCAGTCTTCTGTAGCTGGGAACTAAACCACTCCAACCAGAGAACTCCCTGCAGCAGTTCTGATGCAGAAAGGGAAGGCTGAGCAGAGCTGTTGGAGTACAGAGGTGAAGGGTTCCTGTGCTCAGTCTGTTCTTCCAGAAATGCTGCAAAATGGTGGAGCTAATGCACAGACTGGAGTCCAGTTCTGCTTAGGAAAGGATGAAATTGATTTCTTCTAGTCCCCTCAACCCCACCTAGACTGCATTCTGAGTACAGTGTACACAGAGAGACCTTTGAGAATGCAAAGCAAAGCTTCACTCTTTCTAATGGCAGCCCTTCTGCTTTCACTACCAGCTCCTTTTTGGCTTTCTTGTCTCTTCCAGATTCCTGATGCTCCTGCAGAACACTCTGCTAAGTCTGCCATGAAAGGAAGTGCTGCTGCTGGTAATTAAGCCTCACGTTGTGGACAGCTACTAGAAATCACCACTGAGATTATTGGCAGTTCCTGTACTGAGATTTCATTACCAGTGAGCTCCTCAGACAGCAACATTCCAGAAGAGTGGCTGGTGCAAAGGGAAGAAAATATCAGCAACTGAAGCAGTGTCATGACTCATAAATAACAGACTGAAATGTTCCACTTTGTCATTTAGCACTCATTCTTGTGAGGATTCTTCTTTGGCTCGGCCAGCACCCCAAAGCTGAGCATTAAAACAACCCTAGGAGAGGGAGTTGGCTCCTCTGTGGGGCAGTGGCCAAGGGACAAGGCAAGGACAGCCACATACCCTGCCCAGCTTGGGCCAGCCTCTGCCAGTGTCTCTCTGGGTACCCAGCAATGCCTGGCTGCATCAGACACAGGTTTAAATCAGCGGCCCAGACTGAAGGCAATGCTAGGACACAGCTGAGGGGAGTGGGCATAGGTAGGCAGCTCAGGTGAGCTGAGGGGCAGGCAGCAGGGAGGTGCACACCTCACAGGCACACACCTTGCTCTCCTCCACCATTCCCAGTGGAAGCTGGGCCTTCTCCTGTCCTCCCTCCAGGAGCCTGAACTGCAGCCAGTTACTCTCAGTTTCCTATGCACATGTGGCATGCCTGGGACATCTTTTTCAGACATCAGTGATTGAAACACAAAAATAAAAGAGCTGGAGCCTAAAGAGCCTGTCACAGT
This sequence comes from Eubucco bourcierii, assembly GCA_013396675.1. Taxonomy (NCBI): domain Eukaryota; kingdom Metazoa; phylum Chordata; class Aves; order Piciformes; family Ramphastidae; genus Eubucco; species Eubucco bourcierii. The sequence goes on from VWZE01008840.1 coordinate 164,826, forward strand.
GTGTGCAGTGGGGTGCCTGTGAATAATGCCCAGACATGCTGCTGGTTCTCACTAGATCAATGTAGGACAAATCCATACATTTGAAAGACATAAGTCCACTGTCAAAACACAACCCCCCCCAAAAAACCCCAGCAGCTACTCATTTCCAAGGGTGACAGGGCTGAACAATCAATTATTTGCAGGCATCCAGTGGAAGTTCATCAGCATTACTGTAATTATGGGTATGCATATCACAGTACTGAGACAGGGACTACCAATTAGCACCAGTTAGGAAGCAGATTCTCAAGCTTCTCTTCTTGGCTGCAAGGTATTCAAGTTAAGCTGCTAAGGCTCTTTCTTCACCCAGGTGCTGTCAGGCAGCCTGGCCTTCCAGGCCGGTAAATTAGTAAGCTCAATCACTTTGCAAGCAATTCCTTTGTGGGTATAGACAAAAAAAGATGCAGGAAGAGAACCAGCACAGAATTGAAGTCTTCAGAAACTGAGACCTCAGGAAGATGCCCACGGTTACAGCAAATGAAGTTATTGCCACTGTCCATCACATTGGAAGATTGCCATAGCCCCAGGTTCCTCAAGGTAACAGGGTAAAAAAAGCCCCAAAACACAACCTCCAAACTATTCTGCCCTCATCTCACCTCTGTCTAGAGACTGCAGTGGCTCTGCTGGGGCAGGGATGGGCACAGGGCTTCTCTGGCAGGGATGGGCACAGGGCCTTGCTGGCAGAGATAGGCACAGGGCTTTTCTGAACTACTGCCTTTTGCATCACTGTGGCTGCAAGGTGGTTAATAGCTCCCTGCTGGTAAGTGAAACTTTATGACATTGTGCTGAGATTCACAAAAGCTCAGCTGACTCTGTCCCATAAAATATTAACATCCTGCAGAGCTCAGCCAGACATTCCTCTCTCCTATGGAGAGGTGCTGGGAGAGCAGCAGAAACCGGAGCAATACCTGATGGCAGCAGCAGGCAGAAGGTAACCCAGGGTAAAAGAGACCAAGCTGGTTTTCAGCAGGGAGAGCTCCCCTTGCACACCCTAGTTAAGCACTCCTGTAGGCTCGAGGCAGGGAGCAGCACCAGGTGTTTGTCAGAGAGATCAGTGACATAGACAGAGGAATGGAGTGCACCCTCAGCAAGTTTGCAGATGACACCAAGCTGTGTGGCACAGTCGACTTGCTAGAGGGCAGGGATGCCATCCAGAGGGACCTGGACAGGCTGGAGAGGTGGGCCCAGGCCAACCTGATGAAGTTCAATAAGGCCAAGTGTAAGGTCCTGCACCTGGGTAGGCACAATCCCAAGCACAAATACAGGCTGGGTGGTGAATGGCTGGAGAGCAGCCCTGAGGAAAAGGACCTTGGAGTCTGGGTTGATGAAAAGCTCAACATGAGTCTGCAGTGTGCACATGCAGCCCAGACAGCAACTGAGTCCTAGGCTGCATCAAGAGAAGCGTGGCCAGCAGGGCAAGGGAGGGGATTCTGCCCCTTTACTCTGCTCTCGTCAGACCCCACCTGGAGTACTGTGTGCAGTTCTGGAACCCTCAGCACAGGAAGGACATGGAAGTGTTGGAGCGGGTCCAGAGGAGGGCCACAAAGATGATCAGAGGGCTGGAGCAGCTCTCCTATGAGGACAGGCTGAGGGAGTTG